>JACGDI010005332.1:766621-867728 GCA_014898725.1 Jacaranda copaia | reverse complement strand
TGGGGTCCGCCGGTCGAGGAGGTGCCATTGTAGCGGCACCATACACATTTATATATATTACTAATGTGTGTGTGTGTGTGAGTGTGTGTCACTGTATTCATTCATTCAGAGATCAATAAAATGATTCCGACGCCTGTTTAAATGGCTCTCTCCAGATTATTTCACAGAAAGATTTATAAATTTCTACCGCTCCAATGAGCATATGCAGAATTAATACTACCTTATCTCCTTCACCTTTCTCCCTCAACTCACTCCTGATTAGAATCTTTTTTGCTCTCTATTACTCACTGATTCTATATTTGTCGTTTCCCATTGCTACCACCACCTAACCTTTTCTATCACCACTTTCTAAATAAAATGAAAGAAAAGAAAATAGAGTGTGTCTGTGGTGAGGTATGTCAATATTTACTTCATATAAGGTACTATTAAATTGGAAGACATGTATTTTTTTACAACGGGTTATTGTTAATTCTACCACTAGTTTTTTGTTTGCATTTTAAATTTTTAATATATTAAGTGTTTGGTAAATATTTTTTTAAAAAAATAAATATTTAAAGATGTTTTTCAAAAAAAAATAAAAGCTATTATATTTAATAATATAATTTCATAATTTTCAATTATATACTTCATAATATTAAAATAATAAATATATCTAAAATAATATAGTTAAATAACTAAAATAAAAACATTAAGAAAAAATATGAAATCTAAGACTATCGTCCTAACAATATAATTTAATTTTAAATAAGCAATTTAATAATTTGAATAATTTTAATATAATTTAAATTATTTTGAACAATATAATTTAATAATCATAAATAAATAAAATAAGTTAAAAAATAATTATTTTGAATTACTACTTAATAATATATATAATAATATAATATAAATGATCTGATTAAATTAGTCAATTAATTAAAAAAATAAAAGAGTAAACAATAAAAAAATGAAAAAAAAAACATAGAGTAATCTTTTTCTCCCCCAAGACCCCTACACCCCTATTCGCAAACCTAAGACCCCTCCCGCCAGCCCAACCCCCGTCTTTTTCTGCTAGCCCATAATCATGCTTGTCATGGCCAAATCTAGGATCTAGCTGCCTAGTCTGGCAGCCACCGGCCATGACAATTGGATTTTGGTAGGGATTGGGGTTGGGGATGGGGTATTCATATATATAATATAGATGTGTACATGTATATATATCTCATACATGTAAGTATATATTATTTTAAAGTATTTTTTGGATGGTTTATGGGGTATTTAATTTTTTATTTTTTTATTTTTTTAAAGAATCGTTTGATCAAATTTTAAGATTTTTTGGTCATAAATATATAACAATTTCCATCAAGATTTTAACAAAAAATTGGACAGAGGACCACGAAATGTTTAAAAATTTACAGAATTTGGACTAAAAATATTTAATACCATAAGTTTAGACTAATAATACACACATAGTTAAATTGTGGGACCAAAAAGTAATTTTCCCACTTGATTTAATTAAATAAGTTTTTTTTAATAATAAAATTTTATTATTGGTAGTCAATTTTAAGTACAATGAATCATTAACGTACAGTCAGAATCAACCATCAATTCATCATACATGTATCAGGTTAAATGTACTTATTAGTTACCAACCAATCATTAAAATAAAAAGTTAATTTCATATTTAAGGCGAACGACTTAGATTAAATACATTTGTGCATTCTTCACATGAGATATGTATAATCAAAATTGTACCGTAGACATTCTTCACATGAGATATGTATAATCAAAATTGCACCGTAGACTACTCCAAAAAGTAATGGCATGAAAGTTTTTTGGGGTTGTCTAGAGTTAGGAACCCATAGTAATACTTTAATGTTAGCTACCTTTATTAACTCACTACCTACAACCTGTTAATTAGATTATAATGACATGTTACCAACTCATTGAGATTATACTTAACTAATACTTAGGTTCATGATTAATTTAGGATTTAATTATATGAATTTTGATCATTAAACCAAAAATATCATATTTGTTGATAATTGAATCCAATTAAAAAAAACCTAAATAAGTCAGATTCCTTCACAAAGAAATTTGCAAATTTACTTTAAAGTTAGCCTATTACTAAATTGGGACATAAAATTAATATGTTTTTATATAATTTCATGATCTTAATTTTATCATCAAAGCTTCAACTTTTATTTTATAATAGAATTTAATATCTTGTAAATTTAAATATACCTTATGAGATACAAAAACTTGTAGAACATTTTAATTGTACTCAATTAAACATTGTGTAAACTTTAATTATTAATTGAAATTAAATTATATAAAATCTCAGTCTTGTTTGGTTATGTTTCCCTCGAACAACATTGTTTTGAAGAAATATAACCAAACATATATTTGTTTTTCTTCCAAAATACACATTCTTCAATATATGCATATATATTATGTATATTCATTATATACATTTTATTATTTAATCTAATATATGCAATATGTAAAGGGGATCAACTTTCAGCACTGTCACTGTTTGAGCATGAACAATAATAAAAACTCCTGTAATTTGAAGTAATGTTTAAAAATGGGGAACAATGGAAAAGTCGAAGTAAAAATGTACATTAATATAAATACCTATGAACAGGTTACCCTTATAATGTTAATTTATATATTTAGTAAAAACGATTATTTAATTAAACAAACGCACAGAATATCAGTTAATTGTTTTGTTATATAAATATCGATCTAATTATGTTCAAAGACATATTTTCTTCTTTACATTTATTATATTTTACTTCTTTTATGTATCTACTAACATTATCCTCATGCTATGCACGGATTTTTTAGAATTATTATATGTTAATATAATTATTGAAATATAAGTATAATTAAAATAATAATAAAAATAAAAATATCAAGTAAATAGTAAAATTAAATTTAAATTTTTAAAATTTAGTTTTTAAAAGTTTGTAAAACATAAAGACATTCCATATACATTATGTTATAAAAAAATAAATTTTAAAATTATTCAACTTGAAGTTAAAAAACATTAAAACATCCACAAATAAAAATCTATGAATATAATTATGTACTTTTTTTAAAAAGAAAAAAGAAAATATTATGCAATCAAAAGCTAACAGATAGTTGCATTAAAAAATAAAAATATATGAGAATGATATAGAACACAAAATTAATGGCTTGAAAGTTGTTTGAAAAAATTTAAAATTATAATACTTTAAGATTATTTTAGACTTAAAATAGGATAAGTATATATTAAGTTAAAACTTAAAATATAAATAATTAAATAATATATTAGTTGCGAAGGATTAGAAAAATATTATTTAATTTTAGTTTTTGATTAAAAATCAATTAAGTCAAAACAAAATTATGATAGTGAAGATAACAAAAAAAAAGTTAAAAAATTAAAATAAATATATAAAATAATTACAAAGTTAAGATCAATATTAATATATAAGTTTATAGAAACCTTTTCATTTAACTCATATCTTAATTATCGAATTATTAAGTGAAGAAAAAAGTTTGATATTAGTAATGCAATGTTAAAATCATAATAAATTGATAAAGTGATTATAAGCTTACAATTAATTTTAAATAGGAACTAGTGATAGCATATGAGGATGAAATTTGAATGTAAAATAAAATATGGAAAAAATGAATTATTATATTCCTTCTCAATTTTTTTTTGTAGGAATGTAATTGGATCTTTATATTATATTTCGCAAATAGTAGAAAAAAAGTTGTTAACCTTTCAAATAATAAAAATTTAAAAAATATATATTTTTTGATAGACTAAATAATGTCTATAGTTATAAACTAAAAAAGTTAATAGGTGTATTTTATATTGAAATAACCATCCCATAATATTTTTAAATATATCAAAAGTGATCTAAGAACATATATTGATGTAGTATATAAAATTTTTAAAAAGAGTTCGAATTATAGATATTTATACATACATAATTACAAATACATGAATATAAAATAAAATTAAATGACATCCTTCTAAAATTATAAATATTTAAAAAGTTAGGTAAATTTTAAAAATACTAAAACAAAAAAAATAGATCTTATCCTATAAAATTATAAACTTAGGTGACCAAAGAAAAGCAAATTGAAAAATAAATTACAAAATTGAACAATAAACTAATAACTTGATTCAAAAAATGAGTAAAAAGATGCTAATTATATAATAATTTAAATAAAATAAAAATTAAATGACAAAATGTATCAATAATTAAGGAGGAAAAAGTCACTAAAAAAATTAAATTAAATTAAAAATATTAAGAGCAATTAATAAATCTCATAATAAATAAATTGGTAGCATAAACTAAGTAGTAAACAAAAAATATATAGAAATTTACAAATTTAATAGTAATAAAAGCTAAATGATATACTTTGTTTAGGTTGAAAAGAAAATTATAACATTAAACTGCCAAAAATCTCTTCCATAATGTAATATGCCTAAAATAAACCAAAAAAATAAAAATAAAAAAAGGTGAATAATAAAATCAAATAAACAATAAACACTTTAAATAATGAACTAAAGATGCACACAAAAACATAGAAAAAAATGCTAAAAAATAAAAAGGACGCAAAGAATAAAGTGAGAAAAAAAATGCTAAAACCTAAGAATATAATGAAATAACTTTTGAAAGGCTTTATATATAGTGTTGTAGATATAAATTAATTATTTAAGATAAGATAAAATCATGAAAAACTTATTAAAACTATAGAATTCAAATAATCAAAAAAAATCTTTCACATATTAAAAGTAGAAATGAAAAAAAATTTATAGATAAAGTGCAATTACTTTTTGATATTGGAGATAAATAAAAAATATTGTTATAATCAAGAAAATGATTTCAAAAAATCAGACATCTTTAAAAGAAATAAATAATATCAAATTTAATAGCTGAAAATCAATTTTTAAATTTAATTGAAAAAACTCAAAATTCTAATAATTCACAATCTGGTCAAAATTGCACAATTATGAATTTCACGTCATTGTGCTCTATATAATAGTATAAATTTATTATTTTTGTAGTTGCTTTAAAGTTTAAATTTTAGCCAAAGCACTTTTGTTAGAAGAAGAAAAATAATAATAATAAAAAAATTCATTAAAATTTAAACTGTTAGCCACATATTCACATCACTATTCTAGTTCAAAATTCTAACCAATATTAAAAGCTCCGTAGAACATAACAAATTTAGAGGAGAGATGCTTATAATTATAAAAAGAGAGTGGGAGAAAGTGATTTAGCATGCAACAAGACAGGTAAGCCGTAAGCGTAAATAACTCTTGAACCAAAAAATAATGGAAAAGCAGAATTGAGATTTGTGGAATTCAAAGAAGCAAAACTCAAACCGGTTGGGATGTATGGTACTAAAATGGGTCAACCAAAGATTACACTCTGTATACCATCACCACAACCTTGCTTTCTTAAACACAGTCTCTCACTAATCTCTTTCTAAGTACGACTACAAATCAACTGCACAAGCCAATCTGTACACAAAATAGAGTATGCACCCAAACACGAGGCTCAGATGGTTATCCTTCTGTACGAATGTCTCTACATGTATATATATGCGTAGATATGTACATGGCTGTGGGACATTTCGGTTTACCGCTCCTCCTTTTATGAAACAGATTCAATCATAGGCCCAAAATGTGCCAGGATCAGGACTGAAGAGAGACAGGTCTTTGACTTCTAGATTCGCTATGTTCCAATCAACAAATCGACCTTGAACTGCCTTTATTAACACCAGTATCGTTGGCAAAAGCCACCATCTGTCATCTTCCCTGCCATGCCATCTCAACTAGTTCAAAACCAACTCTATCATCATCATCATCATCAAACTACAACATACTTTTGCCCTTTTTCTTTCCTGTTGATCGTTCATTGCATGATTTTTTACTTTCTTCTCGACGGTAATAAAGAAAGAAGATATATCCTTAACATTCTATCAAACAAATTAAATGCTTAGAGAGAGTTTGGCAAAACTTAATAAAAAGATCCTGTATGCTGCTACATCTTATAAGGTATTTTGAAATTTATAAGATACTAGATCTTATACTTTTGTCAATAATGATTAATTTGTAATTAAAATGATCAAAAACTAAAGGAGCTTATTAAAATCTTGAAAATAAGTTAAAATTTCATTACTTTTTTCAAAAGAACTTATAAGATCCTAATATTTTATTTTAGAATCTTACAAGCTTCTTTCTAAAAAAATTTACCATGTACGCTTTCTAACATCATATGAAATGTTTTGAAGAGCTTATAAACTCACCCAAGTACTCACTTAGTTGTGCATCCCTTAAAACTCAAGAGGACAAATCACTAGTCACTCATGACAGCGAAATGTTGGTACACCTCCAAATGTGTCAAATGAAGATGGATGTCAACACAACTCACCTTGAATGCCAAACATTTGCCTCTGCCGGGGAATTCACTGAGGTGATCACATAATGAATCATGCCACAGATAAATGCCACAACCTGCAAAATTCACAAAATATAACATCAAACAAGCCAAAGCGGCCATCCAAATGCAAATCTAGAAAAACTCATTTTGATATCTTCAATGGAAATTTCTTTTGCCATGACTCTGAATTGGACCACAAATATTTTACTTGCAAAAAATGCAGTTGTCTATAGCAGCCTAGATGCTTTTTCGCTTGTTATTTGGTGAACAAACTAGGGAGATCCATGCTTCTATTGTTTCTCCTTTCACTAGTAATACTAATTATAGATGCATAGAGCTAACAGCAGATTGAAAATCCAGACTGCCCCGAATGGCGTGATTCAGAGTTTCCTTAAGTCACATATAGAATAATCTTAAGGCAATAACACCTACTGTATTTCTTGGTTTATGGCCACAAGGTGTAATTACCAAAAATACCCCTCAATGCTTCACAATTACAATCAATCCCTGGATAAGTTAAGAAATGTCCTTTTTACCCCTGCTTTAAGTTGAAACTGAGTTAAAAAAGGTGGAAAACTAAAAATTAAAAGGATGAGTATAATCTCCTCTACTCTCTCATTCTTTTAAAACAAACTTGAGCTGTTGGTCTCATCACCCAACACCCCATAATTTTTCACATGAAAAATAAATTAGAAAAGCATTACTTTCATCTACCCTCTCCCCCACCTCATCAATCACTGCCACCTACTTTCCACACACATACATCATTGCCACCAACCTCTCGGGGAGCATGGATCTCCCATTTTTTCAGCAGATTGAATCCAGACTGCCCAGAATAGCATGATTTACAATTTTGCTGAGTCACGTAAATAAGAAGTTCTGTGGAATGTAAGATGGATTTATTGATATTAACGCACAGAATATGTGAGCATCTTAAAGTGCTGCATTTTGCAAAGCTAGCGGACTCATTGCATCAACTAGTGTACTTCTAAAACCAAGCAACAAGATGAAGCACTCCGCCTAAAACTTGAGAAGTAATCATAACACCTCTGCTTCATAGATGACTGTGGGGCCTAGTAAATTTATTGGTCGTGCCACAGATTCCCTCATACTCCATAGAAATAATTTATATTGGTAGAGATGATCAACTTTCTTTATCATTAGACAGATTTTTATAGCAGTTAGTCTTAGACATAGGCTTTCGCAACCAGATACAGAAAGTACACTACTGCATTTAGACAATTCATAGTATCAGAAACCAATTAGTATCAAAATTTGCTCACGAAAGGGTTCAGTTGATAAAGGAAATGTAAAACAATCAAAATCAATAAGAAATAGAGTATTCATTAAATGAAATTAGTTGTGAAGGGTTCTTCCATCCAATCATAAAAGCCCAAACATTTCTGACTGAGTTTATAGATCAAGAGTAAATTAGTCAAATCTGAAGAATACCTCCACTCGACTGAAGGAGTGAAGCATTCTCTCCTTTGCTTTTCTTTCTTTTATTCTTTCTCTTATCTCTTAATATTTGTTGTGTTGGTGAAACTAAAATCGTTAGATATTCATATCACTGCATAGTATCACTTACAATATTCGAGATTGAGCTAGCATTCCACAGGGCATAAACACGAGCAAGTGAAGCTCTTCTAGCGCCATTAGAGAATAAGGCATTCAAGCCTGCTGGAAAGGGAGAGAGCAATGATAGAGGAAGGATAAGAAGTACAGCAAGGAAAGCCCCAAGAGATATCCAGTAGAACAGAAACAGCATAAGGAGAGTGACAAAAAGGTCGGCCAAGAGGATGACAGTAATCAAAAGCTGCACAGTGTCCTGGAACACAGGTAAGCAAATGTTAAATCGTGAACATTATTCCAACCAGCATAGCAGAGAGTGTTAGTACCTGTCTGCCAACAGGGCGGGTATTGAGCAACAACATACAAAACGGGAAGAGAAAGTCCCTTTTATAGCCTAGGGATTTCAAGGTAGCTTCATTTATAATACCACCACTGAAGCCTCCAGTAATCTTTTTACGGGATAATAAATGACTTGCATAAACCTGATTATCTGCTGCATTCTTGACACTATTTTGTGCTACTGAAGCAAAGTTCCTGAAGATTGTAGGGGAAATAAATGGTCAGATACAGTGGCAAGATGTAGGTTATAACTTCTACCATCTCCATTTGGCAGACTTATACTGAAAAAAATAATAATGCAGTAGATGAATGGCAAAAGCACAACACAAGCTTCTTTAATATTACTAAGGGGGGGAAAATAAAGGAATAATTTCAATGGCGCAAAGAGAGCTCAGAATCCACTGATATGCTGAATATATGTGCAGCCTTAATAGATTCTTTATTAGGGAATGGAAAAGTTTCTACCAATTTAGTTCAATAGAAATTTCAGAGTTGGAAGACAAATGTGTCTCTGCGGTGGTTTTGTGATACATAAAAGGTCTTTTCTTTATCTACATGCATGAATAACGAAGCAAATCAGTCAAAGTACTAGAGAAGACAGGCAGAGAAATACCCATCACGAATGTGATAACGTAGATCTCAGTTTTAAAGGAAGAAAGAAAAACAACACATACCACTAATCCTGAATAACTCAGGAATAGCATGCCATTTCATCAAAAAGTATAAAGCTAAAGTCGTTTTCTCTCTTTAATTTTTCAAGCACCTTTCAATTAAGTCAACAATATTCTTTGCTATGGAATCATATTGTACTACCTTGAATATGATGCATCACTGATGTCCAAACAGTCAGAATGATGTAGATCATGAAGACTGCAGTCACCAGCCACCACTAAAAGGCCCAACTGATAATACCCACTAGATGTGGCTTGGAACCAGCCAAGCTCAACTTTTACCCCGTGAAACTCAAGTTGGGGGTTTCCATGAGTTGTCAGCCAATTGATAACAGGAACCAAAGCTGTCCGGATAGATCCATGCCTCACTGTCCTCAATTGGGCATTTAAACCAGCCACCAAGCGATTCCACACAGTTGCAGGTACATGCTAAAAGTGTAAAATCTTGTATGCATTAGACGAAAATACACATAAATCTTCTTTTGTCTTTTTTAATGAGTAAATGTGCCCCAGTATAGAAAACTATGATTTCCCTAGTTCTTGTCAAAACTTATACAGCAAAATTAGACATCCAAGTTACCTGGGCAAAGAGATTCATCAGGAATGTATCAAACATGCTAGAAGTACAAATCTTGCTGCATGCATTAGATGATAACACACATAAAATCTGTTTTCAGTGAGTAAATATGTTGGCACCAGTACAGAAAGATATGTCTTTCCCAGGTCTTATCAATAATAATAGAGCAAAGAATAGACATATACGTTACCTGGGCAATGAGATTTGTTAATAATGTGTCACTGTACAGATTATAGGGAGACATATAACTTCCATCCCCACCAAAAATAATTCGCATGGGAAATCTCTTATGGATGCTGGCTACAATGTCTAAGCGTTTCTCGTCACCACCAAGGAAAAAATCAATATAAGAAACCATCAAGTCAGGAGTTGCCCCAACCTGCAAACAAATTTCACATATTATATGATAGATCAGAAATATGCCAAGTATAATGCACAATCAGTCTGGCCAAAAACAATGAGAAGACTAGATTTTCTCATTTCCCCTCTCTTTTAAGGTGCATTTGCTAAATTTAGGTAGGGAGGTTGCACTTTTTCTTCAATATTTTAGGGTATATTATCAATTGTTTGATGGTTTCAGCTACTGTTAGATCCTGGTCTTTTTCACAGAAGAGACAAATTAACATACAACTACAAATCGAAGTCTAGAATTTTGTTGTGTTCCATTAGCAATGACTTCACTACAATTGTGTGGAACTCTTGATGGTTCCTCTTTCAAAAAATGCATCTGTGCTACTTTAGGCTAGTCCCTCCAGGTGGGAGAAACAATATCTGTGCTGCTTTAGGCTAGTCCCTCCAGGTGGGAGAAAAAATACACTGTTTCTATAGTTAATAACAGCAGTCTATCTATCATCAGTCAAACTTTATACAGACACTTCCTGAATTTGCCTCCAATTTTTGGGTAAGTTGGATAATCACCAATTGTTAATAGAAACAAATATTAGGGACAAAGTCACCTACATTTAACCAAGTAACAAAAGTACACATGCTAACCACATAGTATATGCATACACACACATGTACATGGATATGTAACTGTATATATCAGATTAACTAACAGATAAATGAACATAAAGATTATCCTAAAGAAACAGACTCCATGTTAATCAAATAACAAGCAACCTTCATTCCTTTGTATAGAGCACGTGATCTGCAAGAGCGTAGACAAGAATGGTCATATTCCGACTTGACGAACTCCTGAAGCCGATGAATTTTTTTTCTCCTACGCCATTGTTTCCAGGACCAGGCACAAGGATATGCAATGACTGCAAGTATGCTATGTACTGACCCTTCCCACCATTCATATGCAGCAACAGAGTTGATCTCATCAATGAATCTGTTAAAAGCATCTTCATACCTGCAATGAGAAAATACTAAGGCAGGTGACTAAAGAAATCTTGGACCAGAAAGAGAATTTGAGTATGTAAAATTGTATGACATTTTCTTATTTTTTAAACTAACAACATAATTATTGAGGGCATAAGCCCTGAACCTAAAACAACTAATGCACAAGAATAAATATCTACACCTCCAAATGCAGGAAAAAAATGATTATCAGAGACCGAAGACAACTTAGACAACTAATAAGAGGAATATTTCAAATGCTTGAACTGGATCATATGCGCAGCAAGCCAGTAACATGTTGAAATTTGGAAAGCTAAAAAGCAAACCAATTAAGTGATAGTCGACAAAGTGTAAAATAATATCTTTCAGCATACAGGAGTATCCAGTACACACTATGGTTGAGAAATTTTACAACCAAACAGATTCTTACACGATCTCAAATATTGCAGCAGGAGGTGAGTAAGGAAGATGCCAGGGTTCTCTGAACGTATTGGGACCCATAAAATACATCCTATGTACATGATTCTGAGTTTCTTCTACTTTGGCACCACGAACCTGAAAAAATGAAGAGACTCAACATAGACTGTCATTTGACCGTGTACAGCTTTAGCTACACCTGTTCGAGTTGGGATGTGCTCACCTCAGATAAGGAAAGCAGATAAGGAAAACGTTGATCATCATGATGCTCGATTGAACTTTCCCTATCATAAGAGCAGCCTGACCCGATAAATTTGATTCTCAGAGTATTTAATACTAGAGCTAGGAGCATGACAACACACAACAATATAAAGGCAAAAGGCCAGGGGCCTCCAAATGTATATACAAGCTCCTCAAAGGGTGTATAGCACTTCGGCATCCTATATTTTTCAGATATACATTGATAAGGGCAATTTGACTGAGTGACTCCACCTGCAGCAATTGCCCCATGGGTAAACAATTGGTTAACTAACATTTTATACCAAACAGAACAGAGGGATTGAAAATTTGCATCAATATCAATCATAATACCTCTTACATATACAAAATTAGCACGAGTAGGAAGGCGTTCAAGGGAACAAGGCTTGCAAAGATTTGGATCAGATCCTTCAGTATCTTTATATGTTCCAACAGGGCATTCCTATAATGCATCCATGCATACAGATGTTCAAAATCCATGATGCCAAGACTAAAAATATTTCCTACCTTAAATAATGCAGTGGTAAGCTATTATCAGCAAAGATGTAGCATCTATATGATAGAAGTTAACTGAGAATTTCACTGCAGAGTTATTTAGAAGGTTCTGCTTTAACCAAACCCATCAGTAGGCAGAAAATCTGACATGTATATGCCATACAAGATTAATTCGAGTACCAAAATTCATGGTTAAGCATGAATGCAAAAACTCTGATCTGCATTAATGAAGTTTCTTATGTAGACTAAAGAAGAAAATAAAGATGCATAGAGAAGGTAGTTAAAGATAAATGATTACAGGTACATCTCCACTTGATAACATAAGTGGTGACTAAGTGTTGGAAAAGATTAAACACATAATATTACTTCTCTTTGACCTGTCAATACTAATTAGATATGGAGGATCCGCAGGTTTATTAGTTCCAAATTATACCATTATTGTTTTTATAAGGTGAAGGACAAGAAAAGTTACACAAACGTAGAGAATTCCAAGGAGAATTAAAGATTCACAATAAAGAAATAAAGGCATAGTCTTTAATCCTATCAATATATGCCTACTCATGAGTGAATTATAAATATTTCAAAAAAAGAGAAAAGAAACAAAGAAAAATGCCCATAGCATTGGGACCTACGTTCCTTTTCTTTAATTTCAGTCCTTTCATATATGTTCTTTTCTCGTATTAGGAATAGATTACAACAGACAAAAAGATATTAGAAGATAGGTAGAACATAGTACGTACCGTACAGAATGTACCATACAGGCCTTTGGGGCACTTCTTTCCAGTAATTGTACCCTTCTCCCCCCGAAGGCCATCTCCACTCCCAGCACCTCCACTGTCATAGAATGAAAAGGCATTGAGATGCTAATATATGCCATTTTTGCATAAGAACACTTCCATGTCTGCCTTTTCCATCATTGGCGCCACAGCATATTAAAGTAGTAAAGAAAGTTGCATATTCAATAAAACATTAAAGGCTACATATAGAATCTCCATCACATCCTTAGCGCATATGACAAAAAAAAAAAGAATTAAAGACTACATCTAGAGTCTCCAAAAGAGAAGAAATCAATGTAATATGTATTAAAGAACCTGCCTGCATGAGATTTTTCTCTAGTTTGACTCGACAATTACATGTAGAAGGAAACAAAACAAATATTTCCTATCAATTTGCTGCTACATCTTACTTTCTCTTCCCCATATATTTCAAAAGCTAATATATCTTGAAAAACAAAGGAAAACAGGAGAAATAAAGAAGAAGATCATGCCATAAAAGAAACAACATCAGCTAAGGTAATATGCATTTAAACTCATTCATGCAAATAAACAAACTAAAATTACAATGAGATAAGCAATTTCAGAAGCCACCGCAGAATGAACAGAATTATGCTTCATAAAGCAATGAGAGAAAAAAGAATGTGAATGAAATTGAAAACAAGCCAGACCATTGGGATTCTTGACAATATTTCAAAGTTAAATATTATTCAGCAGGAGATGAGCATCCTTCAAAGACAATGTCAATATAAAAATCATCTCATATAATTGCAATTAGCATACCTGAAGTTGATGGCACCATCGACAAATGCAACTGGAACATATTCATTTCCACCAGCAATCTTAGACCAATGAAAATGAATTCTTCCACCCCCACCACCACCGCCTCCAAAAGAACCACCACATCCTCCAATAACAGATAAAGAGGAGTTCTCTGCTAGTGCAAGAGCCTGTAGAAAAAACAGGATCGTCCCTCCTGAACCTCCCCCAAGTCCACCTATGAGAGTACCATTACTATTACGAGTTGGCTTGTGACAACTTTGGCCATCAGAGCTGATAAACCCATAATTATCCAGCCTTAGAAGCGGCCATTGTCTCGATCCAATCACTACCATATATAGAGCATGAAAAAGGATTGCAGGTCATTATACTTCAGTTACACAATCAATTGACACACACTTAAGAAGGTTTTCTTAGGCATATCAAAAGCTCATTAGTTCAGATATCTTTGATATTTTTGGCAAATATTGAAGTTATTGTGCATGAAGAAGCATAAAGGAGATTTTACATAATGTGACATGGAATAAAGATTGTTAAGATTTGAATTGCAAAAAGACAATTGAAGAGAGAAGAACATGGGGGAAATTACGTGATTCTTTCATTTGACCTACATCTATGGACAAAGTGCACAAATGGGATTTAAAACTTCTGTCTTATCATCACAATTAAAAAAATCTCTCCTACATACATAGGTGTAATAGAGAAGTGAGGAATGTTTTAGTGGAAGAAACCACTGTACAAATTTAGGTAGAATTTAATATTCTGCTATCCCAATAAGAGTGCATTATTCATTATCCAATCCATTCTGATATAGTTATGATTCCCAACGCTCCTTGCAAGTTGAACAGGAAATATATGCTGGAGTGATTAACATGAACAATGGAAACTGCAGCATTGGGAATTGCACTGCTCTACATGGTAGCAGAAATGAAAAGAGTTGCACAGATTGACTATCATAGAAGCAAAAGTAGAGCAGGCTCAACAAACCTGCTCTGATACCATAATAAGATTTTGAATTGTCAAGAGAAAATTGAAGAGAGAAGAACACAAGGGAAATGATGTGGTCCGGTCATTTAGCTGAAATCCACACACAAGAAATCAATGTAAAAAAAAGACTTTCATTTCTCTCTATCATCTAATTTACAATATCACCTATGTATGTGTGTGTGTGTGTGTCATAGACAGGTAAGAAATACATTAAAGGAAGACATCACTCATATTAATTTATCAGAATCAGATATTCTGCTATTTCAATTAATGGTTCACTATTCATAATCCAATCATTCTGAATTGATTTGATTGTCAACAAAAGACATTTCAACTTTGGGCACAGAGAAAGAATTCAATAGAACATAGTTTCAAAAGGCAACCCAAGAGACCAAGCATTGATGGATGTCACTTTCGTCCAAGCATGAAATGATGAGAAGACAAGCAGGCTCAACTACTTTATTTTGGGTCATATACATTTGAGAACCACTTAAAATGCTAACCTATCATTCCACCACCAGCCACATATCCATCAGACTGATTAGGACCCACAGTTCCACTACCCAACTCACAAGGAAGATCAGCGCTGCCATATCTGGGACCACCTTCACTCAAAATCCCATTGAAAATTCCAGATCCCCCTCTCCCTCCATGTCCAGCACCAGCACCAGCTCCATTTGAGTAATTTCCCCTACCAACACCAGTCCTGCAACCTGGGAAGCATGTCATTTTGTGAGAAACTAAGCAAATTTTTCTCATACATAGAAGGCTTAGTAGAAAGAGAAACTCATAAATCTCAGTGACACAGTGCAAAAGAAAGGCATTAAATCTAAAAGGCAGAGAATTGCATCAAACTACAGCATTGAGCACAACGAGATTGTCCAAGATACAGACCTAATTCTGATGCAGTTATCATTCCATCACTGTCTACAATGACCGTCCTTGCTCTGTGGATGTGAACAATACTTCCCTTAATAACTCCATTCACCAGAATATCCTCAACACGACAAACCTGTACACATAAGTGATAAAGATTTATACATAAAATTACATCCACAATTCAATCATCTGATGTTTGTGTTGAAACAGGGGCAAGAAAAAGGGAAGCATAAGAGGCTATACATTTTCAGGGCAAAATAAAGATGCTCGAGCATTCATGGGAGTGTCCTTTCATAATAACTAGCTATGGCATACTGGCATCATGGAAGCAGAAGGTGAAGGAAAATTACTCAGATGAACCCAGATAAGTTCAACTGTTAATTATAATACAGTCAATGTAGCACAAGAGGAAACGAAGTTTTCTCCAGAGTTTCTCTCCACTACATGACCAAAACTCACGATGCAATAGCATCCACATGATTTTTAAATCAGTAGACCAAACTGGTATGTATATATCGATATGAAATTAAACACCATATGGGAAGTTATTTTGCATATGCATAGTTATTAACACTCCATAACATACTTTGTATGCAAAGAGGTCAACAGCACACGGTAGACAGTACAAAATATCTCACTTACTTGCATAGAGAAGGACAGCGTGTAATTAACATGACAATCATCAGGTGGAGTTATCAGATCCATTGGGCATGTTGGACTCTCACAAAGAGACTTAGTCACCCTATTTCAGATGAACAGGGGATTGATGTGATTTTCCAATGGTCAAATTAGTACATACTACATATTAAATTCGTTTGATTTTCTTACAAGCTTCTGCTGTCATTATCATCCAAGGGAGCTTGAAGTAAAGAGCCAGGCCCAACCTAACACATGAAAATTCTTCTTAACTAAGAAAGATGCTAATTTGGGAAAAATGGAATGATAATCAACAAAAATGAGAATGTAGAAAAAAAATGGAGAATTTAATAAGGTTTTCAAATGAAAAACTTTCTCAGGAAAACATATTTGTCACTGAGACCAAAAAATTAGTCTCAACCTCTGAAAGAGATTAGACTTGCTGCATGATTGGAAATATCAAGTTGTACCAGGTGGGAAATATAAATAAATTTAGTACGCATTGCAAGTGGCAGGTGCCTCTTCAAACTTTCAAAAATAGTTAGTATTGCAATTGCTAAAAGGGCAGAGATATCTAGTTTCAACCTATAATTAATGCAATATCAATTGTGCATGAGTAAACAAATGTAAAAACTGTTTGTATAGTAGGAAGACAATGAATAGAAGATTTTGATGTCATGCCTTCTCATCTCTAGAACGAAAACAGAGCAGAAAGAAAGAAGATAACTTGCTTCTCTATCGACATCTTACCGTAATATTATAAAATAGTGACAGTGAAAGTCTCTGGCCTTTGATTGTATCACCCTGACCAGTTAGCTTTAAAAGTCCTTGCCCATATAGAGCCAAGTTTGCATTTGAACTGATAACAGAATTGTCCTGCCAAGAAGGGAGAGAATGGCGAGGTGAAATAGAACCAAGAAGGAACATTTCCAGTTGTATCAGGGAGTTGTCTGGTTATCACCTTAAGAACAACTAGATTTCTGACTTCAAGGACAGAAGTCGCAACATCAGCATGCCCACCACCGTCAACTTGGATTTGGGAGTTCAACATGAGTAACATTTTGACAGATACTCTAAAAGCTCCATAAACCTTGAGCGACACAAAACACAAAAACCATTTGTTACTACAATGGAGTCTGGTCATTACTTATAAAAAGCAAACCGATGGTACACGAATGGGCAACTGGTGGAAGCACAAGAGAGTCTTTCAAAGGAATCACATTGCAGTAATAAAAGAGATAGTGGCAACAAATTTTGTGGAAATGGTCGTAGGAAGATTAGAGCATTAGCATATTCTTTCCACCTCCTAGAAGTGAGTCAGCATCAAAAATTACTTCAATAACTTTGGAATTTTAGGTTGTTAGCCACACTTATTTTGAGATAGAGATGAATCCAACATAACTTATGTCAGTCCACTGTCAGTCTATTTATGTCTAACTGAGTTCAGATAAAATGTTAGAAACCACTTGATCACCTTCAATAAAAAATGTACCGGACACTTCAAGTACTAGATTTGTAAAATAAGTACATAAGAATTACAGTGTAACTATAATAGCTAATGAGTGTGATAAAACATTCAATGTAATATCTGATATAGCATTGCTTAGCTACATAAGTTAAGATCTACATATTTTACAAGCACAAGCATTTTCAGTAGTTCTTTGGGCTGACACCCCCTATTACATGCATGTATTCATAATAATTCAGTAATTGGAGATCCACTGTAGTAGAGACTGCCTTACATCAGACTTCCCTGTTTCTACCAATTAATCAATCACGTACTTTTGCTAAGGCATGAAGACTGTTGTGCGGGATATGCCACCTAAATACCAAAGAACTTTAGTTTTCTGAGTTTCTTTAACTCAAACTCCTCTACTAGTCTTTGCTTTGGTTCATGCTTCTCTCTCTCATCATCTCTAGTCACTATGATCTTGTCCACATAGACTAGAAAAGCAGTGACTCTCCACATCTGAATGCTTATTAAAGAGAGTGCGGTCATCTTTGCTTTGTTTGGCTTTGTCTATACCCAGACTCCTTCATGACTTCTGCAAATCTCTCAAACCATCTAGGAGTTTGTTTTACAAGGCCTTTCTTAGCTAGCAGACCTTGTTACCTCTTTCCCCCTCAAATCCCAGTGGGATGGTCATGTTGATTTCTTCATCAAAGTCAAAGAAATGCATTCTTAACTCTTTTCATTCTCCTAATGATCTGTTTTTGCTACTAGGGCTGACCTGTCCACAGTCTGTAGTTTAAGCATGATTACCCCCTTTGGCTTTCTCCTGCTTGGATTAATGAAATTGTCTCTTCTAGAGATAATTTGTTCTCCTTGCCAAGGATTTGTATCCCAAACTGATCGAATCCAGGATAGAACCCAGCCAAAAATTCTAAGAGACAGCCTTCTTTGATGAAGCTCTTCAAGATGGCAGCAGCCTCAGGGCTTTTTATCTCAAAAAATGGGTAATGATCAAATTCTTGCCATGGATTTTGCATACTCTGTGACAAATTTGGCCCCTCGCTTAGTGGCTGCAGTTTGGACCTTGATCTTGTACACTTGAAGAGCATTATGGGCACCTTCAAACATGTGTGATGAATGAAGTCCCAATCTCCTTTGCTATAGCAAGAAACATGCATGAATGAAGTACCAATCTCCTTTGCTATAGCAAGAAACATGCATGTGTAGCTAATCATGGGATCCATGGAATCCCATAGCCTGGACATTATCATGTAATCCTCATCCCATAATTCAAACATTGGATCATCCTTTACCAGTTTCATTCCAAGAAAGTGGCTAAGGATCCCTTTGCCCATGAGGTATGGGCGGACAAACTGGGACCAATTGAGGTAATTCTTCCCATTGAGCTTATAGGAGTCCTGAATATTCTGCAAATCTCCAATTTTCTGAACTGGATAGAATTCTTTGGATGGGTTAGAATTGCTAGAGATGGTGGTTTTGGAGGTTGGCATGGTGAAGGAAGAAAATTCATAGCAATTAAGGTACCCGAAGAAGAAGAAGAGGAAAAAATCCCAGAAAGAGCCTTTTCTCCCTGGGCTTTGATACCCTCTCATGAAATATGAGAAGAAAAAATGTTCTGAATTTTTTCTTCTTGCATGAATTGACCAGAAACAGTATTATATAGTAGATTACAAGAGAAAAACTAGGAAACTAAATCGCTCCTGAATCTAGAAACTGTCTAATTGAATCCCTCAATTTAAGGGATTTCAAACTAATTTTCCTTATGTATTTACAGCGCATTGATAGCTCGACACTTTCAAACGAATTAACTTTGGATAAACAATCGATCACAATAGCAACCAGATTTTAAATAACAACAGCTATTATATTTTGTTTTCTGAAAAAATATTAAATTTCCTGTGCTCCATGTATTCAAGGGCCTATGTGACCCAACAGTAGCTTGCTGATTAGCGGTTTTGGGTCCTATGCCCAAAACCCTTCTGCATGTGGTTTCTGATTACCACATTATACCCACATTCACCATAGACATCAATCAGTCCATGACTCAACAAACCACTGCCAAACTTCATGAGCCATAATCTTTACAGTGTGACCCATGTAATTTAAGGTCATTAACTTGTTCCATAAAATTCCTCTTATCAATTTTCTTCAAGATGTATTGTACCTATTCGTGCTTTAAAAGAAATGAAGATATTCAAAGAGCAAGAGTGATTTAAATGTGGACCAGAAAAGTAAGCATTCAGTTTCTATAATATGAGAAAAATATGTTGTTTATCCATCTTGACCTCAAGAAAGAACATTTGCTCCAGATCTCCAAATTGAGTCTTAGGCACAATAAGATTCATATTTTTAATACAAACATACAGTAAAGTGGTTCAGATATACATAAAATATAAGATCTGAAAAGTATGTGGCATCCAATGATTCCAATAGATGTGTGTATCAAAGTATCACTTACTGGAGAACAACTCATGAAAATATCTTGTTCAATTGAGAGCTTCCTAAATATAAACCCCTGGGCACCATCATACCCCATATTCCATTGGCCGATAAACTACTAATTTTACACTTTTTATGTAAATTTAAGTCTTCTTTTCTACTATTGTCATTTTGATATGGATCCACAGGCAGAAATTTGTTCATGAGAGACTGCTGCCACATGTAAAATCATCAAGTATAAAGCACATATTGGCAACATTAGAAAATTATTAAAACTACAGATGTCAAAAAGAGGCAAATAGCATGAGCATATTTTCTACCTTTATAACTGAATCACTCATCAGAAGTTCCTCTGCAACAAGTTCAAATTCTGAGACTGGATATTGCGACAATCCAAAAATAATGCTGCTTCTACGGTACAAGCTTATCTGGCCTCTCACCTTAAAAATGGAAATTCCAAAATACATAAGAGACTATCTCCAGCAAAGAAAAAAAAGCTCACAAATTAGATATCTTCACCACTTCATTAGGCAAGTGTAGCATTAAAATAGTGAGACATGAAATAAATTTACATCCAATCCACGTTGTGAATTCATATTAGAAACATCCAAAAGTAAACAAAATGACCAATGTTGGTTGTTTCTATACAGTTTGATTATTTAAACAAGCAAAACAAACTTTGGAAATTGCTTAGTGTCAGCTGTTGCAACTCAATATGCATTGTCATAGCTGAATAGCGTGCACAATCTGCACCAGCTGGATATCGTAGCTAGACTTCAATTGCTTTTAAAGACAAGGGCTGGATATATGCACATTTTGTAAACAAACTCTTACGCCCCAGGGATGCATATGGTGGAATTTACAAATGTATCTTTAAGTTTGGATGTGTAGAAGTGTACACAACTAGGATTATTCACGTGAAAGTTAATTAAGAAAGTTTTGTTCACTATTTTACCAAAGAAAATGCCTGTCTGACTGATGGAAAAAAATACAAAGAAACTAAAGGCTGGCAGTGTAGCATGATAAGAATTCTTTGCAAATAGATCGTACTAGAATACCCACATCGATATTTTTGGAATATCCACTGGGATTTTTCATTCTCAAATCACAATATTTATTATTGTTAAATATTGCATGGTGGGGGGGAACACTTCAGTATTATCTCACATTACCATTTTAAATATAATCGGGAATCTGTGAGTTGCTACAAAACAATCTACAATTATGAAATTATGCATCTGAACAAACTTAAATTTCTTCAGTCACTTACATATTTGTCAAAAGAGAAGATAAAATAGGTGTTTTCCCAAAAAAGGCTAGTTTTTTGCTAGAGTGGTACATTTATATCGACCATGCATGCAAGAATCATATATCAAAAACACCCTTCATACTGCCTTCCTATATGAAAACACTATTCCTAAAGCAAGAAAAGGGGCTTCTCAAATACGATAGTTAAGAGACCAAATAACATTGCAGTTTCAATTTGTTTACCAAATTACAACTAGGAGGAGCTGATCGGCATTGTACCTCAGAGATACGCAGGATGGAAAACTTGAGTTCAAAGAATGCAAAGCATATGGAGGAACGACTGCTATAAGCTTAACACTCTGATTGAAGATTGACAGAATTATTACAGGGGAAGCAGCTAATCACAACATATTGGTGGAGGTCCACGTTAAGTGTGTAAATTAGCTGACATATGCTAGCTGTTATAGATGCATAATCTTAGGGATTTGATTATACATAATTTTAGGAATTTAATTTAGTCCATTTCCTTAGTCTATTTGTATTATATAAATACCCCTTGGTACACAGAACATATTTCAATACAATTTTTGTTTCACTTCAAGGTACTAGAGCCATACTTGGCTTTAGTTCATTTTCAGCAGTTCAGTACCTCTGAACTTTTGGGTTACTGTTCATGGTGGTTGTGTGATCTCATTGCAACTTGGAATAGAGTTGGGACATCAAGATCGGCCTATTCCTATTTTCCAGTAGCCAGAAACCTTGCAAGTGGATGGCACACGCCACTCTTGCAGTGGAACCCTTCTTCACGTGCAGGCACATGTGACTTGTGGTTGGCCGGCAATTTGCTTTTCTAGCATCGACTTGCTCTCAGGGTTCCTTCGTTCCTTCTTCGTCTCTGTTTCAATTTGTGGTTTTTTTAGGACTTGCATTTTCTGATTGGGCTGTGTTGTGTCTTTTGATATTAATGGACTGTTGTTGTCTTGTGTTGTGGGTTTGGGTATCTAAACTTTATTTGAACATGTTGAAGCTTCATAATGACAGAAAATAAACTGGTAGTTACTGATGTTATTCCGGTAGCATCTTGGATTACAGAAAATAAACTTATTGGGTCTAATTATTTGGATTGGAGTAAAACTGTCCGGGTTTATTCGAGGAGTATAAATAAGGATGATCACCTTACTGGAGATCCACCTAGAGACGATAAAGATAAGCAGACATGGCTTAGAGATGATACTCAGTTACTATTGGCAATCTTGAATTCAATTAGCAATGAGGTAACCTATCTAGTTAGTCATTGTGAGTTTGTGAAAGAGCTTATGGATTACCTTGAATTTGTGTACTCTGGTAAAGGAAATAAGTCAAAGAATGTTTGAAGTTTGCAAAGAATTTCACCATGCTGATAAGCAAGACAAGACCATTACAGCCTATTTTATGGACTTTAAACGTACTTATGAAGAGTTAAATTCTTTTATGCCCTTTAGTATGGACATAAAAGTCCAACAAGCTCAGAGAGAACAAATAGCTGTAACAAGTTTTCTTACAATTCTTCCTTCCAAGTTTAACACAACTAAGGCACAAATCCTTTCCAATTTTGAGGTCCCATCCCTTCAACATGTTTTCACTAGAATACTTTGTATTGAATGTACTCCTTCACAACATCCTATCAATACATTAATCAGTCGGACCAATAGGACTAAAAATGGTAAAGCAGGTAGGGGAACCAATAGAAATTCTAACAATCGGATAGTTGTTTGCTACTATTACCATGAGCCTGGACACACAAAGTGATTTTGTAAGAAGCTACAAAACAAGAATTAATGCAACCAGTTTGCTAATGTTGCTTTCACAAATGTTGACTCCAACAAATCAATTTTAGCCTCTGCTGACAAATTTGCCAAATTTACCCGGCACCAGGAAGGTCTCTTCTTCTTCTATTACTGCGTTTGCTGAGATAGGTAAACCAAATAATGCCTTCTTTCTATATCATCAAAATGGGTTATTGACTCAGGTGTAACAAAGCACATGACAGGTAACTCTAGTATTCTTTCTACATTCCAATCACATGCATCATCTTCACCTGTTGTGTAAGCAGATGGTTCGCATTCTTATATTCTTAACTCTGGCATTGTTAACCCCACTCCATCCATTTCCTTCAACTCTATTCTAAGTTTACCCAAATTTTCTTTCAATTTGATTTCAATAAGCAAACTTACTTGTGATCTTAATTGTAGCATCTCATTCTTTCCTACTTATTGCCTTTTTTAGGATCATATGACGAAATGGATTATTGGTAAAGGACACAAATTAGGAGGCCTCTATGTTTTGGATACTCAAGTGCCCAAAGCCATTACATGTCTTAGTATGTCAACACCGTTTGAGGCTCATTGTCGATTAGGGCATCCCTCCCTAGACGTTTTGAAGAAGCTTTATCCAAATTTTTCTAGTATTTCCTCTTTAGATTGTGAGTTTTGTCAGTTTGGGACCTAGAGTCAATAAGAGGGCAAGTTTTCCTTTTGAAATAGTTCATCCTGATGTATAGGGACCATGTTCTGTTACTTCTAAAACCGGTTTCAAATATTTTATGCCTTTCATTGATGACTATTCTCGTGTGACTAGGTTTTTTTTAAAGAAAAATCGTTCTAAAGTATTCTCACATTTTTGTGCTTTTTGTGTTGAAATAAAAACTCAATTTAGTGCTTCTGTTCATACTCTACAAAGCGATAATGCCAAAGAATTTCTCTCAGAAACGTTTCAGTCTTACATGATTAAGAATGGACTCCTTCACCAAACATTATGTGTTGATACACCATCTCAAAATGGTGTAGCAAAACAGAAGAACAGGCACCTCCTTGGAACAGCCGGGCCCTTCTTTCTAGCTACAAGTTCCCAAAAGTTTTTGGGCAAATGCTTTTTCTACTGCTTGCTTTCCATTAATTGCATGCCTTCATCTACCCTCAATGATGAGATTCCCTATCATATGCTCTTTCCTAATAAACCGTTGTTTCTTGTGGAACCCAAAATCTTTAGTAGTACATGTTTTGTTTGAGATGCTCAACCTCAAGTCACTAAATTAGATCCCAAATCCATTAAGTGTGTCTTCCTAGGATACTCTCCTTTGCAGAAAGGGTATCGTTGTTTTTACCCTGATCTTAATAGATAGTTGGTGTCCATTAATGTTACATTTTTAGAGAATAAACCTTTCTTTTTTGGATCTTCTACTTACATTAATGAGGGAGAGGATGATGATTTGTTCATATATACTGTTACTACTTCTCCTGCAACCACACCCAATAGTTGTGATTCTCCTATTCCTATACCTATACTGGATAAGCCTCTTATTGTTAAGACATACTCAAGAAGATAGGCAGCTAATGAACAAAAACAAGAGGATGCCAAATCATGCCCTGCATCAACCGCTCTGCCATAAGATCCTATCCCTATAGAGTCTAATCTTGATCTTCCAATTGCTCTTTGCAAAGATAAACAACAATGTACTTATCCAATCTTTTTTTTTTGTTTCCTAAAACCATTTATCACCTTCTTCTTCCTCTTTTGTTGCTTCTCTTGATTCTATAACCATTCCTAAAACTGTCAAAGGTATTATCACATCCTAGCTGGCATAATGTAATGATAAAAAAGATGATTGCCCTAAATGAAAACAGTATTTGGGATTTGGTAGATCTACCACTGGGGAAAACGGCCATTGGTTGCAAATGGGTGTTTGCTATCATATTCAAGCCTAATTGATTTGTAGCAAGACTCAAAGCTAGACTAGTCACCAAAGGCTATGCTCAAACCTTTGGAGTAGATTATCTTGAAACATTCTCTCCAGTTGCTAAATTAACCTCTGTCCGGCTTTTCATTTCCATGGTAGCCACTCATGATTGGCCTCTGTGCTAGTAGATATCAAAATTGCCTTTTTACATGGTGACCTTCAGGAGGAGATTTATATGGAGCAATCGCCTAGTTTTGTTGCTCAGGGGGAGTATAGGAAAGTTTGCTATCTCATAAAATCCCTGTTTAGGTTAATGCAGAGTCCTCATGCTTGGTTTGGAAAATTCAATGAAGCAATTTAGATATTTGGCATGAAAAAGAGCAAATGCGATCACTCAATGTTCTACAAAGAATCTAATTCTGGTGTTATCCTCTTGGTTGTGTATGTCGATGATGATGTTATTACCGGGAGAATACAGAAGGAATCTCATCTCTAAAATCCTATCTGCACAATTAGTTTCACACAAAAGATTTGGAAGAATTGAAATATTTCTTGGGTGTTGAGGTTACAAGGAAAAAGAAAGGTATTTTCTTGTCCCAGAGAAAGTACATACTTGACTTGTTGACTGAAACAGGAAAATTTGGGGCCAAGCCATGTAATACGCCTATAACACCTAACCTATAATTGAATAGAGATGGTGACTTATTTGATTATCCTGAAAAATACATAGACTAGTTGGGAAATTGAATTATCTCATAGTGGCTCGTCCAGAAATTACCTACCCTATCAATGTTGTCAGTCAATTTACATCCTCCCCTAGGGCTGATCATTGGGCAGCTTTGGAACAAATTTTATGCTACTTGAAGGGTGCTCCAAGTCGTGGAATACTTTATAAGAATCATGAGTACACTAACATTGAAAGCTTTTCAGATGCAGATTGGACACCGTCCAAGATTGATAGAAGATCCACTGCGGCATATCGTATTTTTGTTGGAGGAAACTTAGTATCTTGGAAGAGTAGGAAACCAAATGTAGTCTCCAGGTCAAGGGCAGAATCTGAATATAGAGTTATGGCTCAGTCAGTTTGTGAAGTTACATGGATTCACCAGCTTTTAGCTGAAGTTGGGTTTAAGCCATCTGCACTTGCAAAATTATGGTGTGATAATCAAGCAGCTCTTCATATTGCCTCTAATCCAGTGTTTCATGAACGGACTAAACATATTGAGATTGACTGTCACTTTGTTCATGAAAAGATTCAAGAACATCTCATGTCTAACGGACATGTCAGGACATGCGAACAACTAGGAGATCTCTTCACTAAAGCCTCAAACGGGACTTGGGTTAAGTATATTTGTAACATACTGGCCATGATTAATATCTACGCTCCAGATTGAGGGGGAGTGTTACGTGTGAAAATTAGCTGTACATATGCTAACTGTTATAGATGCATAATCTTAGGGATTTGATTATACATAATCGTAGGGATTTTATTATGCATAATTTTAGGGATTTTTTTAAGTCTATTCCCTAGTTAGTCTATTTTTATTGTATAATACCCCTTTGTATACAGAACATGTTATCAGAAAATCAACACAATTTCTATTTCACCAGAGTCCAAAAACGGCCTGAGACAAATATGTTTCATAAGTGTTATTTGACATCAAAAAGACAAGCTTAGCTATCTTCAACATATAGTGTTCTTGGTCTAAATGGCTGCTGTACTAACTCCTGATAGAGCAGTGTGGACAGGACCTGACACCTTTATGACTGGACCGATATGAAGAATATTCGGCCACTCCTTTCTCTAGAACAAAAAGCAGAATTATATCTCAGACTGCTAACTAATTAAAGACATCAGTCTCCAGAACCCCTCATTCTTCCTGACCAAGTAGTAGAATCTATCTCAGCAATTCATTTCTCCACCAACTCATTCCAGGCTACTTCAGCCCCTTTGCTTTGAAAGTCTGGACTTCACCTGACCCTGACTCAGAGAACCAAAAGAATTTTCAATCCTCCTTTAGATATCTTTACCAGTCATGACATTATAAACCAATAGATCAGCAAGATTGTGCTGCCCTGAATCATGTATGTCCGCTGAATCATGCCCTCTATGTCACACCACTACCCCATGAAAAGAGTCTTAACTGTCTCTATGGCATATGCTTGCTGAAAAGAGAAAACTGAAGTGAAAAATAGATGAAGACAGAGAAAAGAGAGGAATACAGAAGACATTTTATTATGTGAAGGTGAAGCGCTGAAGATGGGTTTCATTCCAGGCTGGCGAAAGTTAGAAGAAAAGAATGTTGTTTGGTGGTGCTGATGAGAGCGTGGAATTGGCTAGCCTGGCTTTGATCCATTTCTTTTCTCACTATTTTCCTTTTTTTTTAAAAAAATTAAGAATAAAAGGAAAACAATGGACCTGGTTTTACTTTTAAACTTACTTTTGATGGACCACTTAAGTTATACAGTTTTGATATTAAGTGTAACTAAGTTATAACAGAAATGTTTCTAACTTGTTAAAGTATTGAAACAAAGTCATTAAAATATCATCTAAAAAGGGGACTTGTTATGTTACATGTTGTATGCCATGAAATATTTGTGCTCAACTATAATTGAAAGCAAATAACCACTATTGATGACCCAACTATGACTTTGTGGTTAGATAACTGTTGATCCAACAGTTGAACAAATGACCATAACCCTGTCAATTTTACAGGCAAACAAACAGACTGGGTTTTCAAACACTGTTTGCCTCCACCAATGGAGATATCTCAAAATAATATGAAATATGAGGAACATAAGTACACAAATGCAGGCCCAGATACATATATAGGTACGTATATATCTATCAGTGCATCCATGCAACATTTGCCAAGGGAATAACTCTTCATTGACTAGCACATAGATTCAAGCCAAAAATTTATATATATATATATATATATAAGAAAAAGAGATGATTGTTGACCTGAACCCTTGTCCAAAAGAGAGGCACTAAAACTTTTGCATTGTTCTCTACATAAACATTTGTCCACAGCGGACTAGTAGAAAAATCCAGTAATGGAGTTTCTGTTTCTGTTGTCACATTGTCATTGCCAACTCGTAAACTCAGTACAGATGCGTCAAAATAAGTACCAGCAGCTCCAGCATTCCAAGAACAGCCAATACTCAATCCACCTGCACAGAAAACACAAATCATTTAGGAGACTGATCCTGGCACAAACCTATATAGACAAAAATGCTGAGTAGAAAATACAGAAAATCTGCTAGAATTTGTGGCCAAAATTTGAGATTGTATATACAAATTCTGCTTTTAAACTTCATATTACACTTACATGAGTTCCATCACATGTGAGGGCGTTAAACTGTAAGAACATGGCAGAGATGATATCCACGTAACAATAAAGAATGCCATACCACACAACTTCCATGATTAGAACATAAATAGCAAGGATTTAACCATTACAACAAAGGAAATCATCCAAGCTTTAAGAGTACTAGTGGATTTTAGTGATTTATGCTTTTAAACCCAAATACAGGATCATAATAAAGCATTTACAGAGGAATTTTATTAGTATTTAGAGAATTCTTTTAGAATCTGTTCCAATACGAATGTAAGGTATTGCTGATGGGTGAAATTCAGCAGTGCAGGTTACCCGTTACCTCAGAAGGAAAGAGAACAAAAGATTCCAATTTCAGTGTTTTAAATTCCAAGAGCTGAAGACAGGTGGCTTGATTTGGATTCAAATCTACAAACAGTGGTCACCAGTCTTGAATCATAATAGAAGAGTTAGTACGAGTTATGTTATATTCCTCAAGAAATAGTAATCTTAGAATGTCAGAGTGAGGAAACCTAACATCTAGGGTAAATTTCACCTTGCCCTATCAAAATGTTCCACTAAAATGAGATTGCAACCCTCCATCTTTTTATTGCCTCACTTTACCCCCTCCAGTCCTTCAAATTGTTCCAATTACCAAAATCCCTTAAAAAAAAACTTGATTTATCATATCTGTACCTAAGTGAAATAAAAGCTAAAAGCACATCAATCCAAAATGCCAATATAATTGGTTATCAATATTTTACTAACGAATATTTGGTTGTTCCACTAATAAATTCTTGATTATGTATCATAATTCCGCTGATAAAGAAATTGGAAGACATTAAGAATTTACCTAGCCCCAAAAACACAAAGAGAAAGAGAGTGAAAGAATTTTGAAGTGGAATGAAAGAAAGGTTTTTGAGAAGAAGTTTGAAGAAGAATGGAAGGTTGGAGGTGGGTGCATAAAATTATGCTGGATTATTTATTGTTTCCTTTTCTTCTGATTTTGTTTTTTCTTTTCAAGAATTAAGTTGCATATTTAATCATTTATGAAAAGAATTACATATTTAATTGAAACATTTTTTTAGGGAAAAAGACACATGTCAATCACACAATGGTGTGATAATAATGTGTGACACCAGTATGAGCTGGAAGATTCCCTCATATAGTTTTCTTCTCAGACTCAACATTTTACCAGAGGATGAATTTCGATTCTATGCAGTAAATCCCATAGTACAAACAAACAAATTCTAAAAAAATTCCATATTGAATTCTCAAATGTTCACAAATATTCAAATAAAAACCTTACCTAATCAACAAAGCTATTTTTAAGCCTGTATTATTAATAAGGGCTACTCATGCAATGTCTAAACACCATTCAAACTCCCACTCGTAACAAACTCCTCTCAAATAAGTTTCATCTTCATCACATCCATTCATGGTCTACTTCCTCAAATCCAGTTTCAAAGTACATATCACCATGAGTGCAGCTCTGATAACATCTACGAACACCAATAATCCAATCAACATCAAAGAATCCCATTAACATAGGTAATGCCAACAGCTCATATGCTCAATCCCATGTTAACAAGCAAGAGCAATCCAAGAATTAGAGGGTGTGTAGATGAGCTTATAAATTCCTTATGAGTCATAACATCTTATAAGATGTTTGAAAATTTATAAGATAGGAAAGTTTTTTAAGAAAGAAGCAGATAAGCTTCTAAAATAAGAAGTTCATGTTTTATAAGCTTTTCTCAAAAACTAAGGAATTCCTAAAATCGTATAAGCTTCAAAATCTTATTTTATCCAAATACTTCAAGAACTTATTTGTTTTAAAAAAGGAAAAGAAAAATTTAACATGTTATAAACTCCTCTAATATTATGTAAGAGCTTAAAAAATCTTCTCAATAAGCCCCACCAGACATCTTCTTATAACCACTGAAATTATGCTTGCATAACCAAAGTAGGACAATATATTGTTGAATCACCCCTGAATCAATTAATAATACAAAATATTACAGAGAATCTTATAGAGATGAGGAAAATCATCCAACAATGGATGGTAAATGGTTTAATCAAAGGAGTCTTGGGCCATGAACACACTGCACAGAAACTGCACCATCCAACATGAAAACAGAAGGTTTTAGCTGAGCCGGGCATTACACATTGGTGATGCTTAAATACAGAACTTTATTCTTTACATATGAAAACTCTTCCATCAGAAAAATCAAAAACCTAATATGACAAGTTAGACGGCATTCTAAGAAAAACAAGAACTTGTAAGTAGCTTGGTTGTTCACTAGGATCAAGGGATATGGTAAAATGGACTAGGAAGAGAAATTCAACAAGCACGTGCAGTTTACCTAGGTTTAGACAATCACTCTTGTCATTATTCTTTTACTCTTCAATATCACTCTCTTCATTAATCTCTTACTCCATTAATAATTCATTCCCTTTTAGTTTTCAAGTTACACCTTAGAACAGCTATGAGTTGTAATGCCCCACAATTTTATTTCGTATTTAATCGATTACTTTATCTTATTTTATTTTATTTATTATTTAATATTAACAAAAATGTAATGCTGTAGAATTTCTTTTAAATTAATTAATTATTTTATCCTATGTTATTTTATTTTTCTTAGTCTTGCTTTCTTGTTATATTAGTTAGAAAAATATTATATATGTGTGTATATTTTGGCATTATATTTACTTCTCAGTTAAATAGTGAGAATTAATTTTTAAGACCATAAACATTAATATATATTAGATATCACAATTCTTGAGAAAAAGTTATAATTTTTCATAAACTAGTATTATATCGTTACTAGGAATTAAAAATTGAGACTTTAGGAATTAACTAAATTATCTCGAGATAATATAATGTAAATTACTATTATTATTGTCTTAGTATATATTCCAAATATTTTGGAAAATATAAAAATTTTAACTTTGCTTGGATTAATATTATAATGTACAAGGAGTGAATTGTTAAGCTCTAGTTGTTAATAATAGTAATAATAATAATAATAAGTTATGATTTCTTATACTAATATTATATTGTTACTTAGGATTGAATCACTAGACTTTAGAAATCGATAAATGGCACTAGAATTTTAATAGGATTGTCCTAACTTTAGAAGATAATAATGAGAGACCTAATTGAACTAAACTACTTCCTTTAGTTATATACAAGGATATAAGTCATACACTCTAAAACCCTAATCTCATAAGTCAAAAAAAAAGAAGGGGGAGAAGGAAGCGGAACGGAAGAAGAAGGGAAAAAAGAGTCGGCGATTATGATATAAAAGCAGTGTTTACAGTTTGTATAGTCAAGTGGAAGAGTACTCAATATATTATCCTGGCATAAGGATTTAGCAGAGTTGTTAAGTCATTTTATGTCATGATGATGCTATTTGTTCTGATTATTATCTAGTTTTGAATATTTAATTTTTCAGTTTTGGAACAGTATGAACCTAAAAGCTTGTTCCCTGGTTTGCCTTTATAGATGTCCGCTACAATGTCAGCACAACATGAAATTTTTCATGTGTCTGTAGGTCAGCTTCATCATTGTAATGAATGGTCTCAAATTGTATTCTGGAACTAAAGAAGTCCTCACTACACTGCTACAGATAATTCTACTGAAACTTACCACAAACGGAATTTATATGAGATATCATCTTGAAATAATGCATTTTTTAGATAATTAAGGTAAGTATATGAGCTTCAGATGCAAGACATACATGTTACTAGCATAGTCAAAGTAAAAAGATTTGAAGAAGCAATCTAATTACAACATAGAAACCAATACTGCAATATTATCCGTAACATGCAGCTGATTGACACATTTATAGGTTTTTGTATATGAATTTCCATTTAATGTTAAAGCGATTACTATTTGAATGTAGCTAAGAAGGTAGACATGACTCTCACAGAAAAATAAAGCATTCACAGGTTCACTTCACTTTAGGATCTACAACTAGAAATAGCAGTTACGATGGAACAGTACAAACCGTGCACAGTCACTTTTACATCTTCTTGCTTGCTGTAACAGTTCATTGATATCCTTCCACCTCCACCTCCACCCCATCCCCTCCCACCAGCGGCACTAATGACACCAAAGCCCCTTCTGCACAGTAAAACCACATTAATGATTACTTAATTAAGTAGTTCAATGTTGCTAGAGTAGCACAAAAAATAATTTAGTAGAAAGCTATTACCTAACAAGATAATCAGAACAGTATAATTCAATCTGTTTACTTCCAGAATATCTGAAAAGAATATAAAAGCCTCTTGGTCCTAAGGTATAGGCATGGATAATTAGATGACCAGCAGGTGCATTTGATGCCTATGTGAAGAGCTGGAAAAAGTCAAAGCTTCATTTGCAAAAGCCATAATAACTTCAGGAAGCCCTTAAATATTATGACCTGGATTGAATAGATTCCTGGAGGATATCCTCATATTCTTTTTCACTAATTTTTTTTGTAAATATCTTATTTTTCTTTATCTTCTTATAGCTCCACAAAATATTCTTTTGGTTGTGCAATCCAAAGTGGGTAATGGCTGAGGGTTTTACCAAGTCTGAAACAAAGTGGTTTTGTTCTTTGTCCACTACTCCCTCACCACAATACATGGCTGGGCAAAACTATGAGGAAAGAACAAGATAATGAACCATATATGTCTAGCATCAATTCTTTCTCGTAGTTTCTTCAGATCAAGAGAACAACCTATGAGCTTAGAGTAGGTGTAGGAAAAAATTCACTTTTTTCTTTTTTGGTGTAAAGAAGGAGAAGAACAGCTAACAGGGAATTCCTCCACAGACAGATTTAAAAGATTACAACATGAGGCAGGGTGAGAATTCAGATAGGGTAGGACAGGCAGGGAATCTTACAAATATGGCAGGTGAGTGGACATTGATCACACATTTTGAGCATCAGCGAGGAGAGAACACTCAACAGCATTGCCATTTTGAATTTCAAAAAGATTTTAGGCTTGTTTGGTTTCATTTTCAATTCCATTTTCATATTTTCTACTATCTAAAAATTAAAACACATCACTTTATACGATATTTCACCCAGCATATTTTCATTTTTATTCTCAAAACACATTCCCCAATAGCCTATATATCTTCTACCAATAACCTATATATTTTTTCTCTATTATCATTATTACTATCTCTCTTCACCTACATCCTATAAAACCAACAAAATTATTACTTTTCCAACAATTTATTCAAATACAAACTCATTTTAAACTTATTTTAAACTTTTTTCAAATTTTGAAAATGACAGAAATAAAAAATGAAAATGAAAATAAAACCAAACAAGCATGACTTTGACATGCGGGCATCAATCAATTCTTCTCAAGCATCTGTGAGTATAGAACAGTCAACAGCATTGCCCTTTTGAATTTCAGAAAGATTCATGTTTTGAATTTTAGGAATCAGAATCTTAGAATTTTTATGGTTGCCTATTTACTATTTCAACAGTTAATTAGACTTATGGAATATTTAGAATAGAAATGGATATGAATGTGACGAGAATGCACATTATACTTTTTACATAACCTTCTAACTAATTCTTTTAGTAATGCCCCTCTTAAAGTTTACCTCCCAACTGTTCAAAGAAAATTTCATGAATATTTTCTGAAAGCCAACTATATAAGATAGAACACATCAGATAATAACAGGCCTCTGAAATTGTAAATTCAGAAGGAACAAGTGATCTTCCAGCAAGATATATAATGCGTGAGTCAGATGCACCACAAAGTCTATCACACTAACTGGTCAGAAGATAATTGCATGTTGGAGGGATGTCTTTGCTTTCTTCATAGGGCTACTAATCTGAACAAAAATGTGTTGTTCATACTGTTGAGATATGCAAATACAAGTGCTAATTAATCGTGCAATTATTCAAAGGGAAGAAATAATAGCAATGCAAATGGATCAATCTAGTTAATTTGGTGCAGCTGAGCTAGCATACGCTCAGTTTGGCAAGTAGCAAATGAGCTTCACCTACTCAAATTGCAACTCAAGAGATGCTGAAGCCCGGTAAAATTCACAGGCTTGGATACAAATTGATCGTGATACTAATCAACATATTAGCAGTTCACATGAAACAGATGAAAGTAACATTTTCCAGGACTATACCTTAATCCTTGCGCCATGTGATAGTATTTCTTTTTATAAAGGAAACAACTGTACACAGAAGTTGAACAGGAAATTGGAGGGAAAAGAGTCCTCAAGGAGGTGACGTAAATGAAATGGAAAAATAATGCCACGATCATTTAAACAAAAAAAGAAAGAATGAAAAAAACCCCTCTTAATCCATTCAAAAGTTTTACAAATTACAATGGGATGCAATATGACACTCCAGATCTAGAGAACTTCAAAATTAAAAGACTTATAAACATCAGAGGTAACCGTGAATCACGCATACAGTTTTTGCTAGTTCTAGGTTTACGAGAAAACAAGAGTCAACTGTTAACACAAACAAAACTTAAGTAAAAGATAGCTGGATGACAAGAAAGAGATTGAGTGGACATTATTCGTTGCTATTGAGAGGGGAGAAAAGACATGGGACTGGCAGAAGGATACAGAGAAGATTATAAAGGGATTCCCTTGCCTGACACCTTTGAACATTCATATATGTATAATGTCAAGTTCTCCATTAATCACATGAAAACATTTTAAGCTCTACAATGAATTTCAGCCATAATTGCACAAAGTCCTTTCCAAGTAAAATTCTGGACAAGGGCAAATATAATTATAAGCTACTCCTATTCCGAAATGGCACCCCTTTCTTCCCATTCCCTTGTATTGCCAACAATGTCATTAACGATCAAAATTGAACTGGAATTTTCCTTCTTGCAACAGTTACCCTGATTTTATTGGAGTATTTTGTCAAGGAGCAAATTTACCCCATAGTATGTGGATTACAAGTTCACTTAAAGTAATCAGAGAGGAAATTGGATGAAAATCATAACTATTAAGCTGTACCCCTTTCATGAAGATAAATAGAACAGTAAAATTATAAGTCATCTTCTAAGAATTAATAAAGAAAGAAAAAGATTTATTAGGAAACAGAATTTATCAACAAAAACAATAAGGTTAACTCTGTAAAATAACCAGAAAATCATTCCAGATCCATTCCAATGTGATTAGGAAACACCATAGGAAACTAATTCAAAAACAGAACTCAGAACCACAGAGGATTGCAATACAAAGAAGGAAAAAGATATTACATAGATATTAACTAAATTCAAGCAATATTTCACCAAGGACACAAATTCATTGGATAAATATGCTAGCTCATTTACCTTTCTTATGCTTCATGCTTGGAAATTTTAAAAGTAAGAGCATGCATAAGGCATTGATAAAATACAAAGTAAAAACTATATTTTCAAGTGTATGTCAAATAATTAAATAAACAATTCACCTTACTTTTGTTTGTAGATATTTTAATCTGTTTATATGATACCATAAAAGAGTGTTTTACAACTAACCTAAGTTAAACTTGTTGCAGCCATTTCAATTTTCTTTTCATTATATTTTTTCAGGTCTTCATTTGTCTTTATTTTTGTTAAGCTCTGAATAAGTTGTGGCATAATATTACACACAGTTCAAGGAGAAGGTTTACTCACAGCTTCTGAGCTCGTATGATGATACTTCCACCAGATCCCCCACCCCCAAGAGATCCTCCATACCCACCTTCAGCAGATACAGATCCATTTATATAGAGAACATCACTTACATCAAGCAGGACACGTCCACCGCCACTTCCCCCAAATTTGTGTTTATCAGATGTGCCACCACCTTTGCTACCATAAGCCCATGGATAAGACAAGGTAGACCACGCATAAACATCACCACCCCAGAAGTTTGTTTGATTAGTTTTCAAACAGGATGCACCACGTCCACCATGCCCTCCACCAGCTCCATCATAGCCAACAGGTGTTCCACTAGTCTGAGGAGGTGGTGATCCACCCAATGCCGATGTATTCAGAGAAGAATTAGGCCCCATAGTCAGGCTGACAGCAGAAAAAATAACAGTGCTAGCCACTATAGCTGCATTCTGACCAACTTTAATATTGCCAGATAAATTGAAATTTATTGTACAGCCAGCTATTGGACAAACAATTTCCGCATGAGGAAGCATCTCTAGGTTTCCAGCGCCAACTACATAAATATCAGTATTCCTATACAGGTTTGAATTGAGCAAACAGGTAGTATCAAATGATCCAACACCCTTCAAGTCCTCACAAGTAACAAAATCATCTCTCTGACTTGAAAATCTTGAATTTTGAAATCTGGCAATTGCATTTTCTTGAGTTCCACCACTTAAAAATAACTGGTGATGATCTGACACTCCTTCCAACTTGGAGACCTGTTCTTTAGTCCTCTCCAAGCTGTGAGAAAGCACATATACCCAAAGATATCCACACAAAATGCACCAGCAGATATGACACTGACTTTTCAGTGGATGCATGATCACCACAAAAAATAACACATATGAGCAAGTTAAGACTGCTTTGAGTACCGAATTTTCCCTCTTCTCCTTAGGATTAGTGGAGTCAATGCTAAATCAGCAAAGCAGATTATCCTTCGAATCATCCCACTCACCCTTGCCTACCTTAACAGTTACCATTAGCCTCTCATAACAGTCCACTAATGCACCGGAAACATTCCTGCAATTAAAATGAATTTCAAGTATTAGCTCCGCTTCAGGAGCATAAATGGACAACCAAGCTATACATGGGCAAATTATATACTCAATTGAATTCCCCCCAAAGAAGAATGCAACCTGAATTTCCATTTTTTTTTTTGCTTCCAAGTTAAGAAACCAGCAACGACCTGAAACAAGACATTGAAAAGTAAAGCTAAAGACACACTAGTGGTATCAAAATTCACAAGCAGCACCCATCTATACAAGCACTGCAGACTCAGAATATTGATAAAGCACAAGAAATAGATATTATTCACATTATAAAGGTCACATGCATACACGATTTAGTGAGCATATCACCTCGGCAACATACATCCCAAGTCGATTCTCGTTGAATATTGCGCAGCATAACTAAATAACTAAATTCAATTACCCACACAAATATGCATACACTACATATAGAGCTGAGAGAGAGAAAGACGCACCTATAGATGAGAATCGAGCTGAATCTTGGAACTCAATCGCAAATTCAGATACTGAGCTTCAAATTTCCTTGTCGATAGAGTAGATTAACTTGTTGAAGTCAGCGTCTGGTTTCTCTTTCATAGAGAAGATTGATTAGATTTTCTTGTTCTGCATATTTTGGGATAAAAAATTGACCAATATTTGAAAACGGTGGTGGTGGGGCAGGGAGAGATGAAAGTGACAGTGATGGCGAAAGGGGGAGGGGGTGGATGGGTTGTATTGGCTATTGCCTGTTGGAGTCGTAAGCAGAGTGGGGAGTGAGACACAGCAGCAGAGTGCGACAGTCTCTTAAAAGGCGAAGCTTGCATCGCTGGATTCCCGTTTGAGATCTATTGCCCTGAGCTGTCCTCTTTCCATATACTTTACTGTTAATTGGTGGGAGTATTATTTTATTCAATGCTTTGCTTCCCAGCCTTGTCTTTTTTCCCTTCATCTCCGTAACGGCCACTCTCCCTCTTTTTCGCAGCATATGGGGTTGTCTAGTGTTTCCATCGATGTTGTTTTCAACCAAAAATTGTAAGATTTGATATTGCAAAAGAATATATTAGAAAAGCATGTCTTGGAGTAGGATTAAAAAATGTGCATACTTAATTTATTTTTAGAAGATACATAAATCTTATTGTACATTTATTTTCTCTTAAGTTTTTGTAGATGAGTGGAGTCACATTTTTTATAGTATAGTTTTTATGGTGATATAATAATTGAGAAGTATATAGTAATATTAAATAATTAATTGGAATATCTATATACATAATTTTGTTAATATTGATATTGTTTAGAGAGAGAAAAAAGGTTAAATTTTGAAAGAAGTGTTTGGCTTTATTTTTAAAAAATGAAAATATCCTCGAAAAATGTTTCCTATGATAAGATTAATTAAAGGTTTTGATTAACTACTAAAAAGTAGGTTTTTGATTTGGCATGAGATTTGGTGAAAATTATGTGAGAGTTGGGAATAGATAAATAAAATGTTTATAATGAAGTCATTAACTATATTAGGTATTATATAGAATATTTACTATTTAATATGTTAATTTAATACTAGTTGCTTCCTCAAATTGTATACATATACTAAATTTTTATAGTCCAAAATGAATATAAAATACTTTTTCTTTTATGCAATGCTATATTTTTTAATAATTTAAATTTATTTATTTGATTAATTTTCATATTAAAAAAAGAAATTTGTTTAATAAATTGGTAGCAGAAAGACCTTAGAGTGACAATAATGGGTCATTATCAAGGTTTTTTTCCCCCCCTAACATTATGCATATGTGCACCTACAGACATATAAGTGTGAGATCGATGGGCGAGTTAGCAACTCGGCCTCCATGAATGAGTCGTGATTATGGGAATTTGAAGATAATAATGAGAGCATTTTAGAAATATCATTCAGAAAGGAGGTTGGTCTTTGGTAGATGAACCATTTTAATTTTCGACAATATTATTTGAGCTGTAAAAACTAAGCTGTTGGATGGTGTTTTTTTAGGTTTAGCCTATAATCTTTATGGATGGTTGATTAGAACTATAATCCTTACATCTGTTATTTGCTAGTATTTGTTGTTTCTCTTGTTTCTTGAGTACTTGAACCAAAGGAGCAAACTACTCTGATTTCTTAACTACAAACAAATAGGGGAATCAAGTAAAACATCCGAGCACATAGATAGAGGGAGTTTAGGTGATATTCTTCCTTCTCATGCGTTTAAATTTTTTCATCATTAGAAAGGAACAAATTGTTGACCACTTAAAGATTTAAACTTAATCTTGATTAAGATAAAATTATGTGTTAAAAGACTGCTTTAATTTTGAGATTCTCTCTCCTTAATTATCTACTAGAATCTATCATAATGTGCTGGAATTAACTTTCCTTATTTGATTAGATCACTAAAAAAGATTCTAGGTTGATATTTATATCTTCATTAATAGGAAAGTAAGATCATCATGCTACATTATTTGTTAAGTTTGAAATCTACAAGATAATTCTGGTATCAACAGACACTTGCCATAAAATATTATTTTCTTATTTGTGAGATGAAAAAATATCATTCTCAAGTGTTTTTGAGAAATTGTGATACTTTCGTACATGTTTGAGCCTAAATTGTTCTAATCCTTGCTCCTTTTAATGTTTTTGAGGGACTTTATAATGAAGAAGGTCAAGAGAAGCTTGCTTTCAATAGACCTTAGGGAGACAAGGATAGAGCCCTTCATGTCTAGAATGACATAATGGTGAAAAAGGATTGGAATTATACCTACATTTGATGGACTCCATAAAGAGAACAAATCGGGAATCTAGTTACTCTAAGGACCTCTAGGTGAAGAACTAATAGAGAGATGTTATTAGAATTTTTTATGGTATTCAGAGTTCAATCTAGAAGGACAATCCAGAGCTTGTCATACAAAGTGGCAACAATACATGAATTTGTCCATAGAGTTGTGTGGGTAATACTAGCAGAAGTTCCCCTTGGGCTTATTCACAGAACAGTTGGTTCAATAGCATTCTAGAATCTTCTTTATTCCATTTAGGATTCTAGTTTTGCTCTATGTTGGGAGCTAATTTCACCATATTAGGGTGTTTCTATCCCTATCTTTGTGTCTGTTACTGTGCTTCAATTTATATAAACTCTCTTATATACTATTAATTTGACAAGTTTCAAATTCTTAGATAAAGCTTAGGTAGTGAAGCAAGCATTTGCTAAACTACTATAAATACAAGTGTTCATTTACTACACTTTACTGTTTTATTTTATTATTAGTCGCATTGGTTGCTTAACTAGTTTTATAAGTTCCTGTCAGTATTTCAGATACTTTTCTACAAAAGGCTTAAAGTTCTTTGAAAGACCAAAAAGTTTTGAGTGATCAATCTTCAATTTCATTACAATTTGAAAAAGCCTAATTTTTGCCCTCTTAAGCTTATAATCATTCTCAGCAGTCTAAAAGGATCCAACTTTCCTCTATGTTCCAAGCATGTCATGAATATGAACCACATCTCATTTTTTCTTAACTTGGTCTACTACTACTAGTGTTTGGAACCTCTTCATAGCTTACTTAATGTGAAAAATCACAATACCCCTGACATTAATAAGGTTCTCATCCACGGGAAGCATCAAGGTCCAAACTAAATCTAATTCTCACATTGAAGTGCTCATTCTATTTCTTGTTCTCTAGTTCATTTCATGTTCCAAGAATGACAAGCATAAATTGATACTAGCATCATCTTGGAAAATCATTAGCCACATTAAGCAACAAATTAGTAGTACACCTAAAACCTACATTCTCTCTAAACCTCAATATGGTAGTTATAGTTCCTCAATTATTATCCTTAGCACTCACATTCTTTCTCAACTTAATCCTAAATGCATAATTGTCCACAAGTTTAAGCACCCCTCTAGCATCTTTAAGCTCAACATTGATGGTGCTTCAAAAGTAATCCTAAACTTGGTTCTATTATTGAGATTTAGAGGGATTAGAATGGCGACGTGATATTAAGAGATTGAAGGTCTTACCATCAAAATTAACACCCATGTTGAACTTTATATTGTCTTGAAGGACTAGGAAATTTGTAAAGCTAAAAGCCTCATGAAAATTTGGATAGAATGGATATAAAGACGCTGCCTAACTTATTAAATTTGCTAAGAATAGACATTGGACATTGTCCTACATCATCATTAGAGTTCTAAAGTTAAATTAACAATTGGATACCAAATTATCTTACATCCTTAGAGAAAATAATTCTATTACTAATTTCTTAACTAATACAATCCTTGACACTTAGCATATTGTTGTCCAAGAAAAGGACCAACTCCATGGTAAGATAAATGGCCTCCTTCTGTTAGACAAATAGGGATTTCCATACTTTAGATTTATTAAGTCGCATTAACAATCATGCTTGGCTTATTTGACCTTTGTGGTGGTCTTGGTGGATAAAGCAAACCTATTGGTGTATAGTTGGTGATTTGATGAGATGAATTGTAGGCTATGGGTCTCTTTGAAAATTTCTTATTATTATCACAATTGTTATTCATGGTTCTTAACTAATGATGCCACCTACCTACTAAGTCTTTAGACCTTAATTTAAGTCTACATGGATGTCAAAATTGATAACATTGTTGCTGATATTTGCTAATTACTACCATGTAGTAGCTATTGAAGATACTCAACTGAGGTCGTGGATAGCATCTTGCTAACTAATTGACCATGAGAAAGGAATGCCAATCCTTTGATTCATTCTCTATGCAGTGCAAAGTCTTGCAATAGTTACAATAGTTGTATAGTGTAAAGTCTTATAATAGTCTTTCTTGATAATTCTTTATTCTTTGGATAGTAATAGTTCGAATATGTGCTTAGCAAAAGACCAAGCATCCTTACAATTTTAATTTTACGTGAGGATCTAGATATAATACACACATTAAGCTTATCCTTTATCTTTTAGGGGAAAAAAAGGCTCTCACATATAGAGTACAAATATTTTAAATTTATGTATATTTTTAATAAAGAAGCAAAAACAAAAATTAAAATTACTTAACCATAAGAAAATTATCCAGAGAAGCAGATAGTTAGCATGCATCAAACATAGTTCTCCCATTTCATCATCAAAAGGAGATGAGGAACTTATACAGATAGAGATTGAATCTTTTCCTTGAGCTTGCGAATGCTCTCCCGATACCTATTGGTTTAGTGAAGAAGCTTTTCCAACTTGGAATTAAGAGATTCAAAGACAACTTCCACATGGTCCATAAGAGCCTTAATAGCTTTTCGAACCTCATCAAGTTTTGCATCCAATTTCTTATTAGATTGGTCCTAAATTCTATTACAATACCTAGTCGTGGTGGTACGAGCAAAAGTGGAAGATTCAAACTCCAAGTTGACAACTACTATTTTTTTTAACATTTATGGGAATGAGGAGTCATGCTACTATGAACATTTCCAAAATCCCTAAACCAACCATCTTCCTTAGTATACTAGATTTTTATCTTCCTAAGATGGCCTAAGGCCAAAACTTTATGATCTTGCTCCCACTAATCTAAGCATCTAACAAGAAAATTCCCTTTTTCTTGAGTATGTAAGTAAGAAACATAGAAAGGAATTTTTTGGCTTGAAGGGGAAAAAATAGGCCATGTATTTCAGAATAACGAAGCCAAGATGGACAAGTTCTTGCCTCAAGGCATTTAAATCAGTAGTATGATCACCATTGGAAATTGGACTAGAAAAGACAATAAAACCGGGCAACTTATGCAGCAAAATGTGTTCAATTTTCATCTTACTCGAAACAGAGTATTATTTACTTCCACAGTAATCACTAATAAAAAACATCTTTTTGCCACAGAATTTGGGATGAATTTTGCGATAGAGTTTTTCTATTGCAAATTTAGAATTTTTGGAATTTTGTCAAAGGAAAAATCCCTCGCAAATTTGGAATTTTTGCAACAGATTTCTTGTCCGTCTCAAATTTTTAGTTTTCATAAATGTTTTTGCGATGGACTTTTTTCACCACCAAATGTGGTTTGTGAAGGAATTTTCTATTGTAATTTTTTTTATTTTTGATGGAATTTTGCAGAATTTTTTCCTATATTTAAAACTTATAATCAACAAATAGTATATTCATAAATTCAACAATATCATACTTAATGATATTTATATCCACGAAATAATAAAATAACAATATTCTCCATAAAAATCCAAATATAACATAAAACAAAAACAAAATATTCATACATTCAACAAACATAAAAGTATCCAAATATTAATTATCAAAGCATAATCAGCTTCACACAGTGTATAACTAAACACTAATACGTAAGTCAATTAGGCATCATTCTTGTCATTTATGTTTCTTCATGGCTATTCATTAGGGGATCTAGATGAGGATGGTGCAGGAGACACCTCTAGCCAAGGAAAATATGAGCTCGATGCCATGAATGAGAGATTTGTAAGTGGATAATATGACGATGTATGAAGATGAAATGATGGTTGATATGGTGATGGGGTATGCATACTCTGCTGCATCTCTATCACACTGTCATCTTTGTATTTTCAAATTTTTTTCATAAACATCATATTTTCTTTCGTGTTAACATCTCCATTTCTTCTTCCAACTTCTTAATCCTTTCATAGGACTCATCATTTATGGGTCTTCTAGATGAGTAACCCGACAAAGGAAGCCTCACTTTCAAGTCCATAAATCCTCCACTTCTTTGATCCGCCTATAGTATCTTTTCACACCTACACAAAGTAAAATTTACCACAAATTAATAAAAATCAAATAATTCCATCTGAAAATTAGACAAAATATAAATTAACAACTTAGAACTTTCACCTAAAGTTGAGATGACATGGGCAATGACAAACCTTCAATACCATCATTTGGACTTTGACTAGAGATCTCTTCCAGTTGACTAGTGAATGTATTCTATACATGAAGTACACATAATGATCAAATATATATAACATAAAAATCATAATATTTATATTTTCTAAATTAGATGTTTTTATATAGTATACTACTTGCAAAAGTATTTTGTGCACACTTATTAACCCATATGCAATCACCTTTTTCATTCAATGTATAATGTGTACGCATAAATGATTTTGCAAGTCTAGATGGGGATCCAAGTTCTTTCTCCCACATCCAATCACATTTATTAGGAATCAATTATAACTAAAATTAAATGTTGATACTTTTATTAAAATTACCAATTTATTTCTATGTGATAGGTGTGAAATACAATCACCTTAATGAAGTGGAAAGTCTACACCACCATAGTCTGATGCTTGATTCACTTTATTTTGAACACTTATCTTCTTGAATCCAATCTTGCCTCATTCTTCAAGCAATCCAACCTAAACTTCATCTCCCATTCAAATAAGTTTTTTTTATTTCTTTTGGATTGGTGCACTCGGTGCAACTTATTTTTAATATCTCTAAGTCTCATTGCCCAAATATTTTGCAAATCTCTGCTCACTCATGTTCAAACCAAGAAATTTTTTTCTAAGGCACATAAAGAAATTCAAAACACTTAGAGAACTCTTCTATTTTGAAATCTAATTAAAAAAAACATATAATATACTTAAAATAATTCTTATCTTAAACTCCCCAAATCACATCATCCTAGCTACCTTAGGAATCTCTTTTCATGATCTCCATGCTTCTCATAAGTGGCCTTTAATAATAACACTTATCTCTTGGGCACATAATAACTCATCAGAGAACCCGTTTCACAAAGATATTTTACAACATATATTATAAAGATAAAATATAATTTAGTAGTACACATAACATTATAAATAACTATAATTAAAAAGATTAGAAAATATTACTCTTTCCCTCGAGGTTGAATAAGGGTCTTTTGAGTAACATTTGTACTCCTGATATCTATAGATACTAATGTAGATGGGATATTTGACAGAGTAGATGATACATATAATGAAGAACTACTTGATACAACATTTGGATAAGTGAGTGGAGGTATATTTGACTCTGGTCCAATGCTAGATGAAATAGTCTTATTTTTTCCCCTTCTGATTATTTGATATCTACAATAAACACTAATTATATCAATTATAATAGATAAATAACATTAAATAAATCACCATCATAATAAAGAGACAATCATAAAGATTACAATCAATATATTACCTCAACAATGCGTTTTTACATAAATTCACACTATATTACATTAAATTAAAATAACTAATAATCATCATCATCATCATAATAAAGACACAATTATAAAAATTATAATCAATATATTACTGCAACAATGAGTTTTTATATAAATTCACATTACATTACGTTAAATTAAAATGACTAATTATCATCATCATCCTCATCCTCTTCATTCATCTTCATCCTCATCCCCATACCGATTCTCATCCTCAACCTCCAACTTTTCGTCATCACCTATCACTTGATTGTTTTCTAGATTTTTTTCTTCACAAAGCCCCTCAATATCAAGTAAGTCAATAGTTGGATTAGTATCAACAAATACATTAGCTGCGGTAGGTGGTTCTTGTACAGCTATCTCCATAGCATGACTTTTATCCACTTTACTTCTTGGTCTTATTTTTATCACAAACCATCAATGGACTTTATCTCTTTTAGAGCCAAGGTAAGGAATATAATACACTTGAGATGTATGTTGAGCAGTGATCAAAGGATCAAACTTTGGTTATTTTTTATTTATTTTTATCTCAATGGTATCATACTCTTTGTGTATCTTAATACCATGGTTAGACATTGAATCAAATCAATGATAGTTAAAGAAGAAAACTTTCTTTTTAGGTACACCAGGATATTCTAATAAGATTACTTCCTTTAGTTTTTCATAAAATTCTAATGATCCTTCACCTTTGAGACACAGTCTAGAATTACATATCTTTGTGTACTTTGCCAACAAATCTATATGAAATACGTATCTATTAAAAAAAATGACACCATGTGTTGATTTGTCTCATAGGACCCCATGCTATATCCTCCAAATACTGATTTTGTACCATATTTTCTGGAGTGTGCACCTATAAGTGATAGCAAAGAAATAAATAATTAAAATAGATTTTATTGGTTAAGAAAGAGAAAATTATTTATTTTTAAATTTTTCTATACTTACATAGTTTTGGAATCAATTTATAAAATGATCCTCAATAGATTGCTGCACCTAAAGGTTGCTGAGGAAAGGCAAATAATGTCAAACGAATGTTTTATATTAATTTTGAACATTAGTTTTCTTTTTTAAATCAAAACTTAATAATTAAAAATGAATTTATATTGAATTGAAAAACTTACTCGAGAAAAGGCACAACTTCATCACAATTTAAAAGAACTTGCAATGAGATAGCCTGCAACTCAGCATCATTCAACCATTTACTAGTACACTTACTAGCAAGCTATCTAGTTTGATAAAAAACTGACTGGGTATATGGAAGTTGATCATTATATCCCTCTTTTCATTTTTTTTCTTCACGTACTCCTTGATTGAATGTGAGACTCAAAGTAATATAATGAATAATATACTAATTCTTGGGCTAGATATGCCTCACATATAGAACCCTCAACTTTAGCTCTATTTTTTACCATACTTTTAAGCAACGTATGAATTTGGAAAATAAAAATATATGATAATAAATATTTAATATGTATGAAATATTAATAGTATTTACACATTAGATTGATTATTTACCTCACAAAAGTATACATCCATCTATATTGTACGAGCCCACAAACAAGTGCCTTATATGGTAAGTGTACCATAAAGTGCTCCATTGAATCAAAAAAACCTGATGGGAATATGCGTTCCAACTTACACAAGATAATCGAGATGTTTTTTTTCCAACTGCAATAAATTATTTTCACATAATTCTGTTGCACACAATTCCTGACAAAATTGGCTTAATTCAATTAAAGGCCTTCTCATATTTTGTGGTAGCAAACTGAAGGCACTTGGTAGCAATCATTGCATAAACACATAGCAATCATGACTCTTCAACCTATGTAATTTTAATTTTATTTTATCAACATATCTTACTGAATTTGAAACATACCCATCTAGCAGTTTAAAGATCCTCTAGCCAAATACATAGCTCCCACCTTTGGTCTATAATTAAAGAGAAACAAGCTTTGGATTTTACATATTTCACATTTGGTAAAAGTCTCAAATGTAACCCAACCTCCTACAGTATTCCTCTAAGTCAAATTTTACCTTCTCATTGTCCTTAATCTTATCTTTGACATCCATCTTGGTGTTATGCACACTTTCAAAGATATTATTCTCGATATTCATAACATCCAAATTATGGCAAACTAAGTTATCTTTCAATAAAGCAACTTCCAGAATGTACTTTGTTTCCTCCAATATTATGATACACCATATCCAAGTAATTTACCAAAAGTTACTGACAAGTCAGTGATTTTGGGAAGGTTACAAATCCTCTCTTATATTTGTTGACCAATCAATTTAGGAGGTGCCTCTAATTGTTCAATCATTCCCTTATAAAATGCATCTCTATTCTCCCTAAACATATGTTTAGTAGGCAAAACCTAACAATGACAATTAAACTATAACATTTTCCCCCCATTCTTCAATCTAAATGACATAGTTCGCTCCATATAAATTAGATATGCTAATTTTCTTATAGTCATCCAACCTGATAGCATGCCATAAGTAGGAAAATCATTGACCATCCAAATAAGAGCTATCCTCAATTGAAATTTTTGTTTCTTAGAAATGCCAGGAGTTTCTACACCCTTTTTCCATAATACCTTTAACTTCTCAATTAAAGGTTGCAAAATACAAATCAATCTACTCTTTAGATTATGTGGAGCAAGTATTATACTAGTCAAGAATATATAAGGAGTAGTCATGTTCAATTCAAGAGGCAAGTAATATGAAGTTACAATAATTAGTCAACATGAATATGGTGTAGCAAATTGACTAAAGGGTTAAATCCATCACACATAATCCAAGCCTTAACATTTTTTTAGCTCAAATACAAATCTCAAATGAGTTTTTTCAAAATGCTTCCAAACGAACCCATCAGAAGGATGACATAAAATACTAGAACATTTTTTATTTTCAAAGTGCCACCTTATATGCACAGCTGATTTCAAAGACATATATAATCTTTTGAGATAAGGAGTTAGGGCCAAGAAATGCATCCTTTTGTAAGGAATTCGTTTTACCATTTGATGACCTCTTATGGTTGGTTTAAAGATGATTGCAAAACTTACATTCATTCAAATTGACATTAATTGTGTAAAACAACATACAACTATTGTTATAACAATCTATCTTCATAGAATTTAACCCCAAATTTGACTCCAATTTCTTTGCTTCATAAAATTTATTCAAAATATAGTTTTTTGAAGGATTTAAATATTTAGTAAGCTCTGACATTTGATCAAAAAATCTTTGAGATATATTGTAGTTAGATTTTAAGCACATCATTTGTAAAGTTATAGATAACTCACAATGAGTTTCACAACCTGGCCACAATGGTCATAGGGCAGCAACCAACATGTCATAAAAAGCTTGAGCATCTATATTTGGAAATTCCTCTCTATTTAGATTAATGCCTTCTTCATGATTAATTAGTAATATAAAACCTAGATCCCATGGCATCATAAATCATGTTTTCATACTTATTATTTGTGGCATCAAAACAAAGAATGAGCAATACTATAAGCTCCTCTACGCACATTAAAATCCAGAGGTTCAGCCTCTCCATGTGCAATCCAATACCAATAATTAGGTTGAAACTCATATTCCAAAAAATGTACATGTACTTCACAAGTGTCAAAATTTTTAGATTTTTGTCTTTTGAACCTGACCCCTTATTCCTCTATCTTTTGATCATTGAGTTTGGATGGATGCATAATCCACAAAAGTTTGCACTCCGACAACAAACTTGCTTGTGTAGTCTTTTCAATTTAGCAAGAGCCTATTATACATCTAACAATGTTCATCATGAATATCCATATTCTGTAAAAGAGTAAATTCATTAACATCAATTTCAATTTGCATAATGAAAAAGAAATTTTGTTATAAATATTTCGATTTTGATGAAATTATTTAATTATTTACTTTATCAATATATGACTTGTTGGAAAGTAATAGTTTATGGTATATTATTATTATTATTATTATTATTATTATTATTATTATTATTATTATTATTATTATTATTATTATTATTATTTAGAGATGAATACATTTGGCAAATCAAAAAGGAGAAATCTAATTGACAAAATGATAGAAGGACGAGCAAACAATTGAAGTGGGTAAACAAATTATTTGGTGGGTTATGGTGATTATGTGAATTTCTTTTTCAAAAATTCCCTAAAATAAGATATCCAAATTGCCCGAAAAAAAAAATGACTCAATAAAATAAGTAGCATCATTTCAATTAAAAATAATTTATAATATTCATAAACACATAATGGCACCTAAACACTCCCCCTTATACCCCCCATCATCATACAAGCAATTAAAAACCAATCAATAACAAATGAGAAGGCTCCACCATTTTTTCCAACATCCTATCCTCCTTAATTCCATTAACTTTAAACAATTCTAATGTATTCTACTAAAAAATTATATAAAATCTAAAGAAGGTATACAAATTGACCTCAAAATACTCCAAAAAACTCGACACTCACAAAAAGTATCCACCATAGTTGAGATAGCCTATGTCATTAGGCACATTTTACAAGTGCACATATTTATCCATAAATCATAATTTCATAATCTAAATTAAAACTTATAAACTTAATAGAATTTAACATATACTAACATAAAATTTAACTCAATTGAAACTCCAATACAAATTTTAATTTACATAAAAACATAAATCTAATGTAATATAACAACATTTAGTATCAATATAAAATTTAACACAAATTTTAACTAATACATAAATCATTATATGTGTTAAATCAAATTACCTTAATAAATAATAAATCATTACTTGAGTTTAACTAATACATAAATCTTATGTGTTAACTAAAGACATAAATCAAATTTTAACTAATACATAAACCAAATTCTAGCTAACACAATAAATTATAATTAAACAAATTACCTTAGTGGGAATAATGCAAAAAATGAGCACTCCAACCTGAAACAATAATTAAACAAAAATTATTTATATTATTTAATATTAAAAAATTATTCAAAAACAAGGTTAGATCTAATTGGCCGTTGTTGGCCACAATCAACAGTGATAAGCTAGGCCATGACCAGAAGGAAAGAAGAAGACTTACCTGAGATTGTGTGCATCCCTAGCAACAATTTGCGACGGATTCCAACCATCGCAAAACATAAATTTTGTGACAAATAGTTTTTCATCGCAATTTTTTTATTTTTTATTTTTTATTTTTATCCTTTTTTATTTTTACGATGGAAAACAAATCTGCCCCATACCCTTTGTGGCAAATTCCAATCATCGCAAAACATTAATTTTGTGATAGATAGTTTTTTGTCACCATATTTTTAATTTTATTTTTATCATTTTTTATTTTTGCAACGGAAAAAAATTCATCATAATCTGTTGCAAAATTTTTTGATTTATTTTTTTCCATCGCAAAAAATTTTGATTTATTTTTTGATATTTTAAATATTAGCAATGGATTCAAAATCTTTTTTGTATCAGTCACAAATTTTTTTTTACATTTTTTTGCCATGGATTTTTTTCGTTGCAAAAGGCCATAGTTAATTTCTTCAAAGGTTAACACTTTATGATGGATTTTGGGGTGGATATTTTTGTGACGAATTTTTTGTTACAAAATTCGTAGCAATTTGCAGCGAATGTTTTCCATCGCAAAAAGATGTTCTTTTAGTAGTGAATTTTAATAATTTCATTATAGGAAATATCAGTGTTAGAAAATCAGCAAAATTAAAATTCTTAGAACTATCATTCAAAAGTTCAGGCAAAAACGTTCAACTTTAAGGGCGACAAAAAAGACTTAATAGGCATACCCGATTCAAATTCAGCAAAAATGAATTTGAGTAAAACAACTTAACCAACTATAGGTAAAAACCCTCATTAAATTTTGTTGAATTATCCCATTTTGATCCATACACCTAATCAATAGTAGCAAATTTAGGCAAACATGCCTAAAATCAAACTTTACAGTCCTACCACAATTTAGATTCATAGCATACATTTTTCTTTGAAGTATTTCTTTGCATTAGGAGAATGGAACTTAAGATTAGATAGAAGCTTACCAAAATTCCAATTCTTAACATCTTTGGAACGAATGAGAACAAAAGGAATAGGATTAAGAAAACCCTCATTTGAACTAGTGGGTTTTTCAAGAGTGTCCATAGGGATATCCTTAGCACCGGGTTCTTCTTTGCCTACGAAGATTGGATTTTTGGAGAAAGAAGACAAACGTGCATCCTTGAAACTAGAATCATTGTACCATTCTAAAAGCGTAAGGGCTTCAATAGTTTGTGTTGGAATAGGCTCAGCGGGTGAAGTAGAATGCATTTTCTTAGACGACAAAACTTCAGAATCTGGGTTTGAAGGACACTTGGGCATGGTGAGATTTTCGGTGAAAATAGAGAAAAATTTCTAAAGAGAAAGTTGCTTTTATTTTGATGAAGAACAAAACAGATAAAGAAGAAAAGAAGAAGACAAATTTTTGGACATGGGAGAAATTATGAAGAGAGGAATTAATCATGGCAAAATTTTAAGGAGTTGCCAAAATAGTTATTGGAAAGTGCATAAACATTACTGGAGTGTTTTTTCATAATGCTTAATATCTTAATTGATTAGATTAAAAATCCTACTTAGATCAATTCTTTTCATTTCATTCATGATTTCTCCTTATACCAATGAATTTTCTTTCTTCTAGAACTTTAGTGAAAATATTAGTAAGTTGATTATTAATGGAACAATATCAATAAAAATACCCCCTTTATACACATTATGAAACATTGAATTTTTACAAATCCTTATAGCATCGGAACTATCACTTGAAATAGGCACACAAGACATATTTATATCAAAGTCATGCAAAATATGTTTAATCCATAATTCTAGAGAGTAGCATTTTTTCAAGGCCGTATACTTTGCCTCGGTTGTGGATAATGAAACTATGCTATACTTTTTTCCAATGGTTTGCAACCAACATTGGTCCTTTTCTTGTCTAACACACAACCATCATAAAGTTTGAATTAGAGTAACTAATAAGATTAAAAGATTTAGAGTGAGCGTGCTATAAACCATAATAAGATGTACCCTTAAGATATCTCTATATTCTTTTAGTAGCACATAGATGGAATTCTTTAGGATCAAAATGGAATTTAGCACATAAAAAGGTAAAAGACATGACACTTGGGTGCCTTGCAGTTAAATATAGTAAACTTCCAATCATATCTCTATAGTCTTTTTGTCTACTTTCTTAGCATTCTCATCAAGATCCAATCTAGTAGATGTACTCATGGGAGTGGTTATTGGGTTATATTCATCCTCTAGAATTTCTTTAAAAGCTCTTTAGTGTACTTTTCTAATGATATGAATCTTTCTTTATGTGTTTATTTGACTTGAAGCCCCCAAAAAAGTTGAGCTCTCCCATCAAGTTCATTTTGGACTCCTATTTCATTTTTTTTGGAAAAATCACCAAAAGTAATATTGTTGACATAAATTTGAATTATGAGATAATCATTATCTTAGTGCTTAGTAAATAGTATGGTATCTAAGATTTTTTTTTGAAAAACTATTATCTAAGAGAAAGTTACTCAATCTATCATACTAAGCCCTAGGGGCTTATCTCTAGATAAAACCTTTGTTAGCTTGCAAATATGATAAAGAATATTTTGATTCTTGAAACTAAGGGGTTCGTTCAACATGATATTAAAGTAGGAAATTATATTTGTAATTAAAGTAGTTAAGTTACTAATTGTATAAAGCAGGATTAGTTAGGGATTCAGTAGAATTAGTTTCAGCTAACTTTTCTCTTTGCATGTATATGTGTAATGTGCCCATTCAATGAACAGAGTCACATTTTCTTTTTTCTCCAAGAAGCTAAGCTAGCTCACATATTGTGTTCATATCCATTTCTTTCTTCTGTAACATTGCATTAGAATTCGTAACATGTACCTCTGCCCCTGTAAAATCCTCTTCTGTTACTCTTTGCACTCCTCTTTGCTATCTTTCACTTTGCTGACATCTTTTCTTTCTCCCTTGAAACCTTTTGATCCTTTATCTCTACAAACTCCAATGGCTAATCCACCATTGACAAGATCTCAAGCTCTTTCTACCTCTATCACTTGAATAATCCTGGACTCATCTTTGTGTCATAATAGGTAAAAATTATGATACTTGGAGTCGAGTGATGACTATTGCTTTGTGAGTAAAGAACAAACTAGATTTTGTTGATGGCCCTATGCCCAAACCAACCACAAATGATCCAACTTTCTTAATTCATGGATAAGAAACAATAATGTTGTCATATCATAGCAACTTAATTCTGTTTCCAAAGACATTGTCACTAGTACATCTTCTCCAAACCAACACATGTGATTTGGATTGGCTTGGAAAATAAGTTGAACAAAACAATAGGGCTTGAATCTTCCAGTTATACAAAGAATTATTTAGCTTACAACATGGTACCAACTCCATTATTATTTTTACTTCAGTAAGCTCAAAGCCATTTGGGAAAAATTGAGCAAATTCAAGCTTGTGTGTACTTACGGTCATTATATATGTAAAGGAATGAAAAAAGTTTCAGATTGCTACTATTGTGAATATGTAATGGCATTTCTAATGGGATTAATTAGGCCATTTACACATATTTGCAGTTGAATATTGTTGCTTAATCCTTTTTCTTCAATCAGCAAAATCTTCTATTCTTTCCACTCAAGAAGAACAACAAAAACGACTTGGCAATAATCTCTCTACTGAACTCAGTAATAATATTTTCATGCTAAAATATGATGGTAAAATATGATGTTCCTAAGTGAGTTAACAAGCAAAATGATCGGTTTCATAGTACTAATTACAAAGGTCCTAGGAAGAAATGGCCATACTACACAAACTACTCATATAATGTCCACACTATAGATACTTGCTACAAGATTCATGGTTATCCATCTGGTTCTAAAGCTATATCGACGTTTGAGCACCCTGTTTCAACTCTTCAGTCCTCAGCTACTACAATCACTACTACTCTTACTCAAGTCAAAGATCATGCTCACGGTGAAGGAGTTGGCTCATTCATTTAAACTCTCAACTAAGACTAGCATAATAAACTTCTAAATCTTATGTCTAGTCACCTCAACGTAGCTTATTAGCAAACTGATCTAGACACACAAGAAAATGTCTATCTTGTAGGTACTTGCTTATCTAAGTCTTAGCACTATGTTTCTCCAACCATATAGAAAATAGACTCAGGTACATCCAAGCATATATACTTAAGCACTACTCTTTTTCACAACCTGACACCAATTTCCAACTCATCCATCACCTTGCCAAATAATTCTCATATACTAGTGTACTTCATAGGAGATGTCACCATTAACTCTATCATCACTGTACATAATGCACTCCATGTCTTTTAATTTCAATTGCACCTTGTCTATGTTAGAGCTCTATATCATCATGTAACTCATTTAAATAAAGTTTGCGTACAAAACTTGGCACAATAGGCTTCGTACTCCTTAAACACCAAACTTAGTGTCTTAAAATCTAAAGAACCATTGCCATGTGAGTCCTCTTGCTAAGCAGAGGTGCTTGCCATACATTTCACATAATAGTATGGCCTAGTTTCCATTTGATCTTGTTCACATGGATGTATAGGTTCCCTTACATGTCCCAACCTATTAGAATAATGCTTTCGAACCATAGTAGATGATTGTTCAAGGCACACTACAAAACAAATCATCATTTTCAATGGAAATTTTCAATAGAATGGCAAATTTTTGACATAATCTTTTTGTTGGAAAAACCCTAGTTGCAAATTATGTTCCATAAGTTTTTTGATTGAAATCATCTATTGAAAAATTTTTTGTTGGAATTTTGCTGATTTTATGATGGAAATTTGACCATGTGAAACAACCAAATTTTTGTCTATTTTCAAAAAATTGACAAAAATTTAACCGTGTGAAACATCCAAATTTTCATCTATTTTTTGATGGCCTTTTTTGTTGAAAAGTTTTTCAACAGTTCAATATTAGGTTTTTGATGAAACTTTTATTTTTTTAAAATTTATTTATCATATTTTGATGATATTTAGATGGATTTCCATTGGAAAATTATTAAACTTATTATGTATTTATAATATTTTCTGTCAGAAGATCGTTGAATTTTTATTGAAAATTTATTAATTTTTTAAAAATAATTTTAATAAATTTAATTTAATTACACCTAACCTACCACCTATTGATACATCTTGTATATAAAATAACATACACTTATAGTACAAATGAAATAATAATTTTAAAAAAAATGCAATTTTAGAAATTTAAAAGTCTTAAAAGTTATAATCATAATTACAACAGCCCAACCAAAAAAAATCTTATCTATTGGTTGCCGGTAGCATCCTCACTAAAATTGAAATAGTTATCCTACCGCTGTTGTTGATCATGCTCACCTTATTAGAGCTAAGGTGCAGGGGTTGGGGAAGGGGGTAGGACTCTGAAACTTGACGGAGCATTCCTCTGCATAAACAGCTGAGCGAACATATTTTGCATCGCGGCCAATTGCTTAGAGAACATGCTTCATATGTCCTATATACTAGCCTATAGATTAGCCTGCAAATGGGCTCTAACTGAAGCACTAGGCTCCTTTTGAGGTGCATTGGTATAAGAGGGTGACTATTTGTAGCTAATCCCATAAACTAATCCCTTTTTGTTAGGGCGACTCACAATCTAAGTCCATAACTTAACTTGAGATTGCTGGGTCTTAACACTGCTTGGAATACTCTCAAGTTGAGACTGAGACTAGAGCATCTGCTGGAAGCTCTCTTGCATGGCATCAAATTTAAAAAATGAATGAAATATTTTAATGTAACTAAAAGGATTTTATGTCATATGTAATAAACTTACTATAGCTCTCATTGCCCTCTCATCCACCTGGCTCCTATCGGCATACCTCTGGTGGTTATAGGCAGAAACTTACTCCACTATTAGAGGTCTCTACAACTCCTAAGCCTATATAGAAAACAAAAATTTACATAAGTGTGTTATATATACATAATACTAAGCTACAATGAATATAAAAAAAAAATGTTCTGTAGCGCCTCCACTAAAATTGATTTTGACTAAAAACATAAAAACTCAATAACTAATATATTATCATTTGGGAAGGGCACAAACCTTTCTCCATCAACTAAATAAACACATAACAAAAGAGAAGGGCTCCAACCCTTCCCCATCAACTATGTCATGCAAAATAAACAAATAACAAATGGGAAGGGTTCCAACCCTTTCCCGTTAACAATGTCATGCAAAGATTATGAAGACTAAAAGTTAGGAAACTTACTAAACACTCAACATGTGTCCCAATGGATATACTCTCTTGGGTATGGAAGGATCCACCTGTCTTAGAAGCCTAGTTTTTCTTGGCTTGTGTGGACTTTTCTTGAAAATTTTGGGATTGCCAATACTGCTTTAGGGTATCACAAATGCCCTCGCCAATCCACTCCAACCTCTTGCTCATCTTCAATGCATGGCCATTCATGTCACTCAGTTGGTGACCTTTTTTAGTATCAAAGGCCCTCTGAAAATGGTCCTTATACTCGAGGTCTTAATAAATATATCTCTATGAAAGAAAATGAAATAAGTTAGAAAGCAAGCTAAATTACTTTGTAAAAGTAAATATATGATAATAACATTCATTTACCTTCCACTTCCTAAACATCAAATGTATGAGGGCTTAGGAGATATCCGACCAGGTTCTATAGGCTTCTGTACCTTGCTCTTGATCACCCTTATCAAGAACTTAGTATTGTTGAGTGAGGGCATATACCTACATAAAATAATTCTTAACATTAATATATAATTATTTTAAAAATAATAAAATAACATTTATATGATAATTCAAACTCACCTATAGCATCACTGGGGACACAAGTATACCTTGCTAGAGCTATAGGATAAGGGCTCTAAACCTTTCTTGCCCAATGTTTGGTCGACTGAGGAGTTGACTATTAGTGATGCTACTGCTGTTGATGTGGAATGGTTGAGTGGAGCGATAGAGGATGGCTAAGTGTCAAGTGAAGTAATAGATCATGATAGAATGCCTACAAGTGAAGTGGATGTAGCTGGCACTAGTTATGTTGCTATGAGTATAAGTATGGGGAAGGGTATGTGGATGACCTCACAGCAATAGAAGAAGACGAAGGAAGATTATTTTTGGAGTTATGTAAGAGAAAAACATGGGGTAGGCATAAACTGTTGACCAACCAATGAGGTAATCAGAGACTGGTCAACTAGCAAGTATGTCTGATAGGTTAGAGAATTCGTCCCCCTACCTCAACCAAAGGATGGAAACCAAACCGGTCTACCATGTATAAAACAAAAACAAACTTCACATATGGACACTAATTAATATTATTACAACAACTTAGTATTTATGTACATCAAATGCATAAGAATGGTTAACAACTAAACTTAATAAAGCACATTAGTTAAAATTGAAGTTTAAATATATAGAATATATCATTTATTCGTTGGATAAATTCTTTAGTCTTTCTATCTACTCGAATCTATCATTGCAATAAGAGGACATTTTTAATGGTCTATTGACGGTCTAATCCTTAATTAGTTGTCATTTAGAACAATAGATTTAGGTAGACAAAAAGACTAAAGACTTTATGTAATGAATGAATGAATTTTTGAAAAGAAATTTTTATTGAGCATGCTCAGCTATTGACTGATTATGGGAGTTGGAAACTCCTATAATGCTCCTTTTCTAATTAGATATTATTTAGTTCAAAAATTAGGTAATGATTCCCTGCTTAAAATGCTAGTACTGTGGAAAAAGATATATTCTTCGATCATAAGTTGAAAATTCACTTGAGGTCCCATTTGAGGCTAACCTTAAGTGAAATTTCAACTTATGATCGTAGAATAATTTTCCATTGTATTGTGAAGATGAGATGATTAAATTTTTATTCTTTATGTTTCTAACTTTTGAAAAATATTGAGATGATGGGGTTGTGATGAGTTCGAACTGGGAGTTAGTATAATAGGCTATTCTGTAATTAGAGATAATGATAATTCAATTATTCTTGGCAATATACATGATTTTTATTTAAATTTTAATCCTTTAAGTTGAAAATAATTTGTAAGATAATCATTTAGAATTAGATGAAATTTAGTTTCGTAAGCAACCTTGGGTATTTCAAAATGTCTAAGTTATCCTAGACTTAATTCTAAACTAAAAGGCAATGTTTGCTTTTAAGGATTGTGCATAATAGATACATAATCCAAGCACTCCATCCTTTTGGTTAGTATTCTTGGAGCCCATTATTGATAAGTGACCTAATATTTATTATGATTAATTTTATTATGCATCCCATGTTAGTGGCATAATTTATAATCAAAAGATTAGAGACCTCAAATAACTATAGAGAAATAAAGAAGAAATTATGATAAAATTTAGAGGTTAATTATGTCATCTTATCAATTATCACAAAAAATAATTCCAAGAAACCAAACGATGAAATTGCATAATATTAGGATATCCTTATCTCAATTTTATCAAATCAAATAATTTATTGGGAAATATTGATGCAAATTCTACACGAAATATCGATTCTAACATACTAAACTAACATGCAAAACTAGATATCAAACAATTTATTGGGCAATATTCTACATGAAATATTAATTCTAACATACTAAACTAACATGCTAAACTAGATATCAATTCTAACATATTAAACTAGACATAGACTCTAACATATTTAACTAGATATCAATTCTAATATACTAAACTAAATATCAATTCTAACATACTAAAATAAACATACTAACATACAAAACTAAAACACTAAACTCAACATACCAACGTACAAAACTAACATATTAATCTAAACATACTAACATACAAAGCTGACTAACTAAATAAAAATTAAAAAATATTAAGAAAACTAACCAATGCAATAGAGGATAGTGACGGTGTAGTAATGTCAGCATTGCTGATTGAAGTGGTGGTGGTGGCGGCAATGGGAGTGTTGGCAGTGGCATAGGACGGCGGGGAGCAAAGTTGGGAACGCACGAGGTGGGAGGAAAGAGGAGAGTAGAAAAGGAGGACGAAAGAAATGGGGAACAAGAAGGGGTTGTGACTGATATAATTAGGTTTCAAAACCACTTTTTTTAAAATTAGAAAAATTCAATTTTCCAACAAAATTTTTGTTGGACTCTTTTTTTTCTACAGCCTTTTGGTAGACAATTTGTTGGATATGTTTGTGCCTTTTTGTGCCAATTTCCCTCTAGACATTTTCCGTCGATGTTTTTGTCAAATTTCTGATGAAACCATTTGCCCTCATAAATCCATTGAAAATTCTCTAAACATTTTCGACTAATAGCTTTTGTCGGACAAACAATATTATTTTTATAATGGTACACATGGACCTTCTCGGTAAAACAAAAGTTTGAAGTTTCATCCATTTATTTCCAAATTCTTCAAGTTCATTTCTACTCAACTCAACACCCAAATAAAGAAAATTCAATCTAACAATGCAAAAGAACTAGCCCTCAAAGACTTATTCACTTGAAATGGCATCATCCACTAGCTTTCATATATACATTGAAACCCCCAACAAAACTCCGTTGTTAACAAAAGCACCAACATCTCTTGAATGTAGCAAGAGCTCTCTACTTCCAATTGCACATACCGATATCTTTTTGAATTTTGAAACAAATGCATCTTGATTTCCTTTTACCCAATAAATAGGACTCTATCAGCCATTTTACCCAACAAAAGTCCCTATGAAATCTTATACAACATCCCATATGACCATTCATACCTCAAAGTCTTTGGTTGTCTAGCCCGTGCCTCAACACTCCAAGCACACAGAACCAAATTTGACCCTAGAACCAAGCTATACTTACTTACTGGCTACCCCCAGCAACAAAGGGATACAAATTGTATGACATGTCTAGCAAACAAATTTTCATTTCTTGGAATGTTATTTTCATGAAAATATTTGCCTATTCAAAGAGCGCCCTCATACGAAGCCTGTCAAAGATGCCTTTCCTAATTTTGTGCTTCCTATTCCTTGCACTAATGTCATCTCTACACCACAACAAAATACACTGCCTTTGTGTGATCCTCAAACACATCAAAGAGACATCTCTATCAACAATCCTTGAGAATTATTAAAAACCCTATCTTATTTGAAAGACTATTACTACTATACTTCTTTGGCTCAACACATTACTGTCCCTTACCCCAATCTCCAAGCATCTCTTTTATAGTCGTTTTTCTTCATCCCATAAGATCTTTCTATTTAATATCTCTTCTCACATTGAACCATATCACTATAATCAAGTTGCAAAAATTCTTGAATGGAAATAGGAAATACAAGCTGAGCTTCAAGACTTAGAATCCAATAAAAGTGGGACAATAGTTTCATCTCCACCAAACAAGCAAATCCATTGGCTACAAGTGGATATTTAAAATAAAGTTCAACTTAAATGGCTCTATTGAGTATACATGAGGATTTTTTTCTCCATGTACAAGCGTAGGTAATAACTTGTCAACTTCTCTTCTATTTCTTCATATATTGCATTACAAATCTTGGTTTTCATATTAATATACTGAGTATTTTATTCATTTGATTTTTTTTATTTCCAATAGTTGACATAATTTTTAAAAACATTCTTATTTCTTCCATTCCTCAATATTTACCATGGACTTCATCTTTTTTCATGATTTCTTAAAAGACATAATCATCATGGATGATTGAGTCCTTGATTTAATTTTTCTTGAAATTTTCTCAACAATAATCTTAGATTTATAAAACAATCATTTATAGATTTTAATGATCAATTCATTGATATAGTTAATTACTTGAACATGGTATTTTTCATTAGCTGTTTATGTTTATATATCTAATTCAAATCATTATCCCAATCCACAAAAGCTCCGTCAAACTGCATACTTTTTAACAAAATCTTTAAAGATTTCATCAGTCAATTCATTGATACAATTGGTTAATTGAATGTGATATATTTTCAACCAATCAATGAATTATACTTTCATTTTAATCAATTAAATAGAGTACTTAAGCATGTGCTTTAGTGTTCCAGCTCCATTACTATAAAATTCTTGTTCTAGCATGGTCAATAACATGTGCCCTTTATGTTCTTAAGCAACGTAGATTGTTGCGTGGTGTGACAAGTTGAAATTAGCATAATTCAATGTATTACAATTGAAACAAAAAATATTGTAAATATAAAAAAAAATTTAAAATTGGATATTATGGAATTAAAAAGTAAATATTAATCCCATGTGTCTAACATTTTATGTAAATATATACCTTGCATTATAGATATGATATTTCTTTAGATTGTTAACCTATCATTCAAAACTAAGTCCTATAACTACAAAGCATAAAATCCTGAGTTTAAATCCTACCATATGTGTGTCTATTTGTCTCCTTTATATAAGTTCGGTTTAATAATATAATATTACTTTTCTAAATTAAAAATATTGCATGTACTTGAAATTTTGAAATGAGAAATATTGTCAAATGGCTTGTTGATGTGCCTTTGTGTTAGGAAATGAGAAATAGAGCTACTATTTGTATTGTAAATAGAATGTTCTTAGGGATGGCTTGATAAAGAAACTTAGCAACAATTGTGTACTTTAAAAAGTTTAGCTCAAAATATTGAAACCTATTCAATGACTTTTGCATTCTTATCAACTGAATAGTGGCATTTAATTATAGATTGGTTAGCTCTAGATAGATTTTGTGACTTTATTCCTAGTTGCTTGCTTAACTTTGAAGTTGCTTTCCAAAATGCATCGCTAATTCGTGTAAAATATATTAAATCTATAGCTTCATCACTGTGAAACACAGAGTGCAACATAGTATCAGAATTATGCAAACATAATAGCATACAATGGTGTGCAATATATGTGTATATGCAAATGAAATTGACGAAAGGAAAAAGTAATTGATGCCTTAAAATCTTTACAATGCCTTAACTTTATATATTGTACTATCAATATTGCATCATAAATATTAAAATAGATTAGATCATTTTGTCCTACATGTATGTATGGGAGAATACAAATAGATTTATTATCCATAATCATGTAGCCTACATCACAAAACTTGATCATTATATATGTATATATTTTTTGTACAAGGAATGCAATTTTTGTTAACTATATGATAAATTAAATCATAAGACTACTTCCATCTCTAACATAATACTTCTGAGTTTGTCTAGCAGCCAGGGAAGTAATTGAGATAGTTGTCTCTACTCCTTTAATATAGAAAATATTATCTTCCCATATGCATATTTCTTCCTCGTTGTCTTTCAAGATTGTGACCATCAACAATATTTGTTTTGAACCATAAAATTCCTCACAATAGAAAGAGAAAACAATGATCTTTTCATTAGCTCTAATGAATAACCTCGACTCGATGAAATCAAGCCTAAATGAATGCTTTTCTTTATATCATTGCTCCAGCATTCACTAAGTAATTCACAAAAAGAAGGACGACCTTCAAGATTGAACTTGCTAATCTTCTCTTGAGCTAGTAAATTATGTGGTTACTTTTTATGCATCATTAATTGTGTGTATGTTGAGTCTCGCTGTCCCTCTTTAAATAATATTCTTGGAATCTAAACTATTGAAATCTAAATCATTTCAAACCTCATTTATTTGAATACTAATCCATCTTAGTGGAGAAATTTTTGTTGCTATGTTCTTACTCTTCCATAGCTACATTTATGTAGGAGGAACCAAACCATTTAATTTAAACAATCTATATCCATCATTACCGTAAAATGAAAGCTTGTTCATCTCATACCATGTTTATTACTTTTTTCAAATTTGTTCACCAAAATAAATTTCTTTTGAGATATTTACTGTCCCTTAAATAGTTTTTGGGGAGAAAAAGATAATAGCATAGCAATATTCAAATTTTATTGTATTCAAATTGTGCCATCATTGAACATCGATGACGTAACATTAAATGAAGGTCGTGCTTTTACTTTTCCATAAGATGATGGCCTACTTTCTCTTACTATGTAAGTACAAGCATTTTGGGGCAAATCCAAAAAACATTTCCCATTCTCCAACTTCTTCATTATTCTTTTCTAGGCAATTCTAGGGTGTCTGTTAGGATTTTTTCTATGTGTATGAGTTTTTGGTAACAACTGAACAACTTTTCCTTTTGGCATAAAAAATATCTTCTTCCCATATACATACTTCTTGCTCTTTCTATTTCGACATTGTGACCATCAATAATATTCTTTTGAACCATAAAACGTTTTGCAACAAAATGAGAATGTGACGATCACTTTTTAGTGCTAACAAATCTCTTGAGCTCTATGAAATTCTTTCTGAAATTACAATGTCAAAAGAAAGCTTTCCTTTGTATCATCACTCCAACATTTATTGAGTAATTCAAGAACAAAAAAAATGACCTTCAACATTGCAATTGTTCATCTTCTCTTGAGCTACTAAATTATGTGAATACTCTTTATGCATCATTGATTAATTGTTTGAATGCTCAACCCCGTAGGCAAATAAGTTTCCCTTTCAAATATATTCTTAGAAAGTAAATTGTTGAAATATAAAATAGGTTTTGCACCCTTATGTATTTGAATACTAATCTATGTTAATGCTAATGGAGAAATTTTGGTTAGTGTGTCCTCATAGTGGCACAACTAATCAATGTCTAAGGAACCAAAACAATTAATCTAAAAGATCTATATCAATTAATATAGTAAAATGAAAGCTTGATCATATCGTGCAACTTTTATTGCCTTTTCTAATTTGACCGTAGAAATAATTGTAATCTTCTAGAGATTTATAGTGGTATTCAAATAGTCTTAGGGGTGAAAAAGATAATAGCATAGCAAACATAGTTCATATGTTCAAATTTTATTGTATTTTGATTGTGCAATCATTGAATGTCTATGGATAACACCAAATGAAAGGTATGCTTGTTTTTCCAAAAGATGATGCCCCACATTCTCTTACTAAGCATTGTTTGATGAATCCAAAAAATTTTCCATTCTCTGGGTTCTTTATTCCTTTTTTAAGGGAATTCAAGAATGTGTATTAAGGTTTTTTCATACTAGCCACAAGTAAGAACTCATCAACTCGTCTTTTGCTTCTTAATATAGTGCATTAAAAGTCTTTCATTGTTAAAGTACTAAGTGTTTATTGATTTAATTTTCTATTTCCAATAGTAGGTACCATTTTTGAAAAATATAATTATATTATGCTTTTATTAGGGATTACTTTCTGTAGACCTTGATCTTTTCCTATAATTTCTTAAAAGATGTTGTCTTCATAGATGATTGAATCATTGTTTTAACCATTTTTAAAATTTTCTCTAGTTGAATCTCGCATTTAAAAGAAAATCATTCAGAGATTTTGATGATCAATTCATTGACATAATGAATTAATTGAACATGGTATATTTCATTAATCACCTAGATTTATATATCTAATTCAAATCATTTTCCAATTTAAAAATCCTGTCATACCACCTATTTTTTAGAAAAATCTTTCAAGATTTCATTATTCAATTCATCAATGTAATTGATTAATTGAATGTGATATATTTTATCAATCAATAAATGAGTTATACATTCATTTTAATCCTTTAAAATAGTACATATGTATGTGTTTTGTATTCTTGCTCCTTGACTAGTATGTTCCTCTTCTAGTATGATTAATAACATGTGCCATTTATGTTCTTAAGCAAGGTATATTGTTTTGGGGTCTTACAAGTTAAAATTAGTATAATTCAATATTTCAATTGACACAAAAATATTATAAAATCAAAATAAATTTAAGATTGGTGATTGTAGAATAAAATATATATATATATATATATCACTTGTGTCTAACATTTCATGTAACTCTGTACCTTGCATCATAGATATAGTATCCTTTAGATCTTAACACAAAATCCGCATGATACCACAATCATGAAATCTTGAGTTTGAATGCTACCAAGTGCGTGTGGCGATTTCGCTCCTTTATATGATTTTATTTAATGACATAATAGTGCGTTTTGATTTATATTGTTGGATGTACTAAAAAATTTGAATTGGGAAAATTATCAAATAGCTTGATGTTTTGTGTTTGTGCTAGGACAAAAGAAGTAGAGCTAGTATTTGAAATGCAAAAAATAATTTTCTTAGGGATGACTCAATAAGAAAGCCAAGTAACCTCTCATTATTTTAAAGATTCTAGCTAAATCACTTGCTTTAGCTAGTTTTTGTAACTTAGTTTCTCTTTACTTGCTTAATTTTGGAGTTTCTTTCCAAAATGCATCATTAATTCTTGTAGACTATATTAGAACTACAGCTTGATCACCGTGAAGTGCATAGTACATGTACAATGACCAAACAATGCATGAAGAGGAATACACAATGGCAAGCAATATCCAATGGATATAACTTTGAAGAAAGGCAAAAGTAATTAATGCATGAGAAACTTTACAATGCTTCATTTATTTTATATTGTACTATGGATAGTACATCGTAAATGCAAGAATGTGGTAGTTCATGTTGTTTTAAATAAATGTTTGAGAGAATACAAATCGATCTTTTGTAATCATACAACCTACATCACAAAACTTAAGTATTATGTGTTACTATTGTATATATCTTTTGTACAAGAAATTTAGGTCTTGTTAACTATAAGCTTAATTAAATCATATGACTATTTTCATATCTAATATAATATTTCCACATTTTTTGATTGTGGAAAAGTAAACAAAAGAGTTGTCATGACTATATATCAGTGTATAGAAAGTGTGTTATAGGTGTACTACAGTCCTACATTGATGATGATGTAAGAAATTTTAGCCCCCATTTTTTGGATATGGTTTCAATAGCAGCATGTATTCTTCGACAACATTTGGTATGCCATTTCCTATGTTGATAAGAAATAAGGATCTTTTTACTCTTTTAATTAAGCTTGCAATATTGATGGAACTCCATTCCTAGTGGCTTAGATTGAATGGAATTATTCATGTCATTAATACTGGCATCGTGAACTCCATTCCAAGGTACATTTTGCCTGAAAGCTAATATTGAGCTTCTTGGTACTTTATTGACTATTAGATAGAATCGAACGAACCATAAGGAATGAAGAAAGATGAAAATATGTATAAACACTTTTAACTATATATGATTCTTTATTCTAATTTTTTATGCACGTCCTTGTCCATATGGAATATAGATGTGACACTTTTCCCTCTTCTAACGTTTTGGATTTATAGCTAATCATTTGGTAGTAGCACAAATCTAAGTTCAACAAAAAAAAAATTAATTTATATTTCATTTCTTTCCTAATTTTTCCATATGCTGAGTTTTGTCGATCATGTGGATTCAATAAATGAAATTTAGACTCTGCTACTAAAGCCATCACTAGTTGAATCGACAAGCAAAGTAAGTTCTTTAGTGATATTTGTTTGTGTGCACACCAACTTAATGAAAATAATGAATTTATAAAGCTGATGTGACCTATTACTCATACCATTTTGTAAGATAGGATGATAAATGATTAGTTCTTAGTATTCACTTGCATATAACTTGTTTAACAAAAGATGGGTAGGATGAATATATATAGCTCTGGAATATTCATAATGGAATACTCATTTTGATATTTATAGGTGCTGATGGGCATTGCAATATAGTTCTTAGTGTAGTACACGAATGCTATATACAACTTGGCTCTTTTACCTCACACATTATCCATCATTTTTGGAGAAGAAAGTTCTTAAATGTTTTGAAATATTGGGTTTTTTTGTAGAAGGCATTTGAGCATCTCACTTTTCATGGATTGTGGCTATTATAGGACTTCTATCTTTCTGACATATACCATATTACAAGCTATGGAATGGATAACATTGTCAAGATCTGACCAATGAAAGATAGAATGGTCTTATATCATTACTCTACTTTTCACAACAAAATTGACTTGGAAAAATGATGAATCTGATGTATTTCATAAGGTTTCTTATACTTGTTTAGCTGCATTATAACTCCTTTTGCAATCACCTAATTGGTTTTGCTTCATGGTCTTTTTGTCACTTCATACTACATAATATGTTTACCTCTCACAATAACCCAATATAATCAATCTACACCCTCACATAATTGATCAACTAGTAACTTTTGTGTATGGTTTGTAAATTGAGAGAATGTATGTGTATTTTTCTATCCATCATATTTTCAATAGTTACTGGTTAGAATTCTTTTTTCTATATGCTTCTCAATGTAACCTTTGCATCTTAAATATGATTAGTTCATATTATAACATGTATCAGTGAAGTTCAAAGTGGTTACTTTAGTTTCATTTTCCTAACAAAACATAAGTTGTAAGTGTAGATTGTGCATATTGTCATTAGTTATTACCTATTATATTATTTAGCTTTAGCTGGTAATATATGCAACAAATGCTTTATTTGTCCTCCATATAAAGATTTGCGATATATCTATAAATTTCTTTGGAGTTGTTTAAATTGAATGTTAAGAAATTAACATGCTATTTAGATAGCATAAGTCCTTTACATGGATTTACATTGGTTGGTATCTACTGATTTTTAGCAAAATTTTGGACATATGTAGAAAAATTGTTTGCTTGGACATATCTTCCTTCCATGTTCCCAAGAAATATGTGAAGTTTCAAGTTAGTCATAATATTTTTCTTTTTTTTTTCTCTATTTCTCCTTTTCCATATAAGTCAAAGAATTGAGTATGTGCAGTGTCTAATAATTGAAGTGAATCAACTTTCCATTTTTTTTTCTAAATACTCTTTGCAACAGTTTGTATGAATTATGTTGACTGCAATCAGTATTTTTATACACTCTAAGGTGAATTAATGTAACTATTTTTGCAAATTAATTAATTGGAATGACACTTATCTATCCAAATGATATTGTCACCATTCATTCATCTATTCAATTGGTTAAACTTGGGAGGGACATGACTCCTTTCATTTGACAATGAATCATTAGAATTTCTTAACTTCTTAAGTTATGATAAAATTTGTGAATAACTTGATGAAACTTGTTATGTTCATAATTCCTTTTAGCATGTTTGTACTAAGAGCTATTACTCTTCTATAAGAACACCCAGCAAGAAAATGTAGGGAACTAGTGCTTCCGAGAGGCATAAATAGGAACACAATCAAATTTGTTTCAGTGAATTTTAAGGCACATGTTATTATATCCAATTGCTTGGCTGTCTATTTCTTGTGGAAGTTAGTAATTTTCTTGCTTCAATGGCAATAATTTGGTTTATAGTTGTAGAGTGTTGATAATGAACTTGTATTATGGAAACCAAAGATGAAAGAGAACTCTCTTTGGAAAGGTTAGAATGAATTTTTTTGATCTTGTATTTGATGACTTTTTGATGTATATGCTTATGGTTGGTATTGAATGGTTTTATTCTTCAACGGCATGATAGCCCATAAGCAGCAAAATGATTTTTGTTTATGATACAATTGACATTTTTCACAAATATTGTATTGTTGGATGTGATATTTGATTTATCAAGTTCTCCAGCAATATCTATTATAGGGTAGTAGCATTATGTAATCTTGATCATTACAGAGTACTATATGTGCATTATCACATTTTGATTGGTGCAACTATTGCAGTATATTTAGGAATGTGATAAAGTAAAGTTTGTTTATACCAAAAGATTTTACATTAGAATCTTGTAATGAATTTATGATTATCTATCTAGTATGGAATAGCCACCTAAAAAAGCAAAACTTCAAGTGATCCATTATCTCATTTTTTTATTTTCAATTTGATGTTTCCCAAGGAGTAGGGAAGGGAAGATATATGCAAGGAAAGTGCAAGCAAACCCCTCAATTCTCATTATAAAGTCTATCTCTTTCGCTAGTTTGCTCCTATTGTATTGCTTACTTTCTTTTTTGTACTCTTTTCTATGCATGTTAATTGTTTGAATGCATTTCTAGATTATCTCATATTCAATTAAAATCTCGAATTAGTGTGACCTCCATGCCTTTTGATGGAAGGTAAAAACTCTCAATTTCCCATTCTCTCTAAATTTATATGATCTTGGTGCATGTGACTACTGTTATATATGTGGCACAACACCATTCTCTGTTTCTATGGAGATGGAACAATAGAGTGTGGTGATGTGGTTGCAAGTTCTTGAGCTTCTTAAATGGTGTTTAATGGTACAAGTTATTACGATTATTTTCATCCATACTTAGGATGAAACTTTGCAATCAAATTAGATGCAATGGAACCACACTTGGCTAATTAAGAACTAAAACCATGTTGTAGCATGATTGATAAGTGTAATAATGCTCATAAAAGCAGCAACAAAAAGCACCAGGAGCTATCCTTCTATATATTATCACTTAATAGACTCTCATTTTTAAAATATCAAATACAATGGTTAGTGAATTTTTATATTTAAATATTCACTTTATTGAATCATAATTAGATTGGAAGTTAGAGTTGTCTATTAATAGCTTTAGATATTGTTGTATTCAGGTACAATTGATTAATATCATAATACCACCATTTAACCGCTTGACAAAGTACATTAACAATTGCTAGTTTTAATTTAAATTATGAAAATATTTGGTTTTCATTATTTAAACATATCTAGCTAATTCAAATTATTTCTACAAGCACTATTTGGCTACTAATCTGTATAAATAATAATCAACTCATTATTTGGTTGCTAATATATACGCATCAACAAACAACATATAATTTTTGTTGCCAAATTATATAAAATGAAGCTTTGCAATAACACTAAAATTATTGCAATCAATTATTTCATTGCTAAAAAATATTCTTTAGCAATAAAAGTTTCATCATCACAATGTGGTTGCTAAAACATTTTAAATAAGCCAACTATTGTAGCCATTTAAAAATTATTTTAACCAACAATTTAGTTGCCAAGAAATTATCTTTTACCAACCAAAATGTTATACTCACTATATGTGCAAATATAGCAACCATGTTAATATTATAGTGATCACGAACTTCTACATTAGCAAGAGAAAAACTTTATTGCTAATTATTTCATGTTTAATGACCAATATTGAATAACTACAAAATATACATCCTCAGTGTCCAATAAATAAGTCATCACTTAGCATTTTTAGTAGCAACCTTATTGTGACCACTTGTGACCAACTGTATTTTAGTTGATATAAGTTTTAACGTCCATTGTTCTTACTTTTAGTGATCATCAATAATGAATGTTAAAACTAATTTTTCTTGTATTGAAGCTAGCACAATGTTGTTTTAGCTTGGTTAATAACATGTGTCTTTTATGTTCTCAATCAAGGCAGATTGTTTTGTGGTTTGACAAGTTGAAGTTAACATAGTTTATTATATTACAATTGACACAAACAAATATTATAAAAAAGAGTATCTATTAATCCCTCATGTCTAACATTTTTTGTCAATTATATTTTGCATCATAGATATGGTGTTTGTTTATATCTTAACATAACATTTGAGACTAAGCCTCATGACTCCATAAACATGAAATCTTATGTTCAAATCCAACCAAGCTTGTGGCTATTTGTCTCCCTTGTATGAGTTTGAAAAGATGATATAACATCACCTTTTTAAATTAAAAAAATTGCTTGTACTAGAAATTTTCAAGTGAGAAAAATTGTCAACTATCTTGTTGATGTGCCTTTGTTAGGAAATGAGAGGCAATGTTGCTATTTTTAATGTGAGTAGAATGTTCTATAGATGGCTTGATAAAAAGAAAACCTAGGTTTGTACTTTGAAAGATTCTAGCTCAAAATATTACAACCTCATTCAGCTACTTTTGTATCTTTTTAAATTGAGTAGTGGCATATAATTATACAGTAGTAAGCTCTATCTAGATTCTGTAACTTTGTTCCTAATTATTTGCCTAATTTTAAAGCTTTTTTATGAAATGCATCATCAATTCACATAGGATATATTACATCTATAGCTCATCATCTTGAAGTGCACAGTGTGCACACAATATCCAAATAATGCATGTATAGTAGCATCCAATTGCATACAATATGTGTGCATATGCATATAACTTTGAAGAAATTAAGCAAAATTAATTGATGCTTGTAAAATTTTACAGTACTTTATATTTTTATATTGTACTATAAATAATGCATCATAAGTACCAAAATGAACTAAACCAAGTTGTCTTACATTTATGTATTAGAGAAAGCAATAGATTTGTTATTTATAATCATAGATCCCACGCCACATAATTTTAGGATTATATGTGACTAGTGTATATATATTTTGTAAAAGGAATGTAGTTTTTATTAATTATAAGATTGGTTAAATCATATGACTAATTCTATCTCTATCATCGTACTTCAACATTATTCTAACCATCTAGGAAGTAACTTAATAGTTGCCTTGACTATCTTAATACAAAAAATTTATTTTTCCAACATTTATATTTCTTAGTCTATTCTTTTAAGATTTTGACCATTAATTATATTATGCTTATCCAAAATACTTCTTGTAATAGAGTGAATGAGCATTGATCAAGCCCCCAAGGAGAGCTTTCCTTTGTATCATCACCCCAACATTCATTGAGTAATTCAAGAATAAAAACTAACCCTCAACATTGAACTTGCTCATCTTCTCTTGAGCTGGTAAAGTATGTGCTATTTATGCATAACTAATTGTGTGAATGCTCGGCTCCATCGATCAAATAAGTCCAACTTTTAATCTAAAATCAAAAATGATTTTTGGGCCGTCATTTATTTAAGTACTAATCCATGTTAATGTTAGTGGAAAAATTTTGATTGGTGTGTTCTCACACCGACATAGCTATGTTTGTGTAGGAGGAACCAAACTATTTAATCTAAAAGACCTATGTATGTTAATACAGTAAAATGAAAGCTTATTCATCTAATGCCACTTTTATTGCTTTTTTCAAATTCTACTACCGAAATAACTATAATATTCTAAAGATTTAGAGTGATATTCAGATACTCTTGCAAGTGGAAAAGATAGTACCATAGCAACAATACTTGATATATTCAAATTTTTTTATATTCCGATAGGGCCATCATTGAGTGTCTATTCCTTAACATCGGATGAAGGTCATGCTTGTATTTTTGCACAAGATGATGGCCTGCATTCTTTTACTATGTTAAGTATAAGCTTTACTTTGGTGAATCAAAAAAATTCCTATTCTTTGACCTTGTTTATTATTCTTCTTTCTAGCAAATTCTTGAGTGCGCAATAGGATTTTCTCCATTTGTGTACCAGGCATAAGTCATAGTTCATCAACTTCTCTTCTGCTTCTTCATATAGTGGATTACAAATCTTGATCTTTATTATTAATATATTGATTATTTTATTGCTTTAATTTTCTATTTCAAATAGTCGATACAAGAAATAGTGCACTACAAATCTTTAATCTTTGTGAAAATTTTCTCTACCTTGAATTTTGGGTTCAAACTATAATCATACTAAGATTTTGGATATTTTCTCTACCTTGAATCTTAGGTTCAAAAAATAATCATATTAAGATTTTGATGCCAATTAATCATCATAATTAATTAATTGAACACGGTAAATTTTATTCACAGCTTAGATTTATATATCTAATTCAAATCATTATCCCATCGAACCACTTATTTTGAACAAAATCCTTCAAGATCTCATAATCAATTCATTGATATAATAAATTAATTCACTACAAATTTTTTTTTTTTCTAATGGAATTTCAATGGACTTGCTTCGAATTTTCAACTGGCCAGATGAATATTGTAAATTCATTGTAAATGTGACAGAAAAACTAGAGAAAATTTTTGACACAAAATCTGTTTGAAAAATCTGATGAAAATTTTTTTCGACGAGCATTCCAATGGAATAAATTAGGTTTTTTTATCTATTTAATATTAAATGCTTTAATTACCAAGGGAATAAGCTAACACAATTTCATTGAAAATTCATTGAAAAATTAAAATTTTTAGCTCGTCAGATCCACTTTTCTTCTCCCTTTCCTTCTCTTTCTCCTTCCCATTCCCTCTCATCTTCTCTTCGCTATCTAACCCACTGCCATCACATGTAGCACTAGCCACCACCGCACCACCCCGAGCCCACCACTGGCTTATTTGGCTTAAATATGACTTATTATTTTCATATATATATATATCACGTATGTGTATGTATTTATATATATGTCTATAAATGTATGTATGTATGTATGTATGTGTTTACATGTACGTGAATGTAAATGTAAGTATGTATTTATATAAATGTGTACGTATATGTATGTATGTATTTATATTGTTTGAAAATTAATTATTTTTTCAATTTAAGTTATCTGAAGGTTCAACTTTACGGATTAGATTTCTTTCTTTTACATTTACATATTTATAAAGATTGAGATTGATTTAATTTTGTAGATATTAGATGCAAACTTAGGGTTTACACTTATTTATATTATTTTAATTCATTAATATGTGTTTAGAATTTTAAATGCTGATGTTTTACGGTTTTATTTGTTTAATTTAGAGTTGGTTCAATTTACCAATTTATAAGTTTAATTACCTTAATGTCAATGTATGATTTAATTAACTATTTAATTTAAATTCTTATTAATTAGTATATGTCAGTTAATTTGTCGGAGTTAATTATCAATGAATTTAGAAAATATGATATAATATATATTTTCTTTGTGTGTCATTAATTTTTTCTACTTAGAAAGTTTTATTGAATTAATTTATAATTATTCTTTTTAATTTTGATATATAGGTAGTGTAGTTGTTGATATCCAACACTTTTCTATGTTCATTTCCTTCAAGTGTTTATATTCCACATATTTTCATAAGGTAAGTGCATTTTTCTCTTACGTATATGGATTACTTTGATTGAAATTTTATGAGGTTATAAATAGGAATCATCTACTAAGTATAGAATTTAGAATTGGTGGTTTAGGTTGGAGGATGGGCTTCGAGGGAAGGGGTGGAGCCGTCCTATTTGTTGTTGTTGGATTATTGTTTTACTACATGTTCGTGTATGGAGTAATAAGGTATTGTGATATTGAATGATTTTTTTACAGTGTTATGTGGTATATGTCTTTATGAATATGCCTAGATTTATCTGACTAGGAATGAAGTATTTGAATTTAGTTTCCAGTTGTAATATAAAATGAAGTAATCTTTTAATTGCCACTTCAAATTAAACCATACTTAAAATGAAAGAAAAAAAATGAATAATTAATCTGCCATACATTAACACTGTATTAATATCAGTAACATAATTTTACAATGATGTAGATGGATAATATTTCTCCACATAAAGTTTGGATGTACAATAGGTTGTATCCTAGTTGTGTTGGAATTAGGTAGGAGTTTATGGATGAAGTTGAGGAATTTATTAATCATGCATGAGGTTTGCCCCAGTTTGTTAGAGATGGGAACATTAGGTGCCCCTGTAAATGGTGTGAAATGAAATGTTGATTGTTAAAACTTAATGAAGCTAAGATGCACTTGTATTGAGTAGGGTTTCACGAAAATTATTATTACTGGACAGACCATTAAGAGTTAAATCCTTACATGCAAGCATATAATTATACCTTAGATTATGGTGCACCAACTAGTGGTTAATAAGATCAGTATCTTGGTGAGCTGCATAGACATTTGGGATTAATTAGGGGTATGCAAATACACCATTTCAATCTGATAGTGGTGATAAGAACCTAATGAAGATGCTCAACGGTTTTATAACTTACTATCCAAGTAAAATAAGCTATTATGGGATGGATGTGAGAATGCTTAGCATGAAAAGTGACTACAATTTATCTCATAATACCATGAATGATGTGCTGCAATTAATATTAGAGGCACACCACAAATGAGTGGTGTAACTACTGATTAATATGAGGCATGAAATCTAGTTAGTAGGCTCGGGTTGTGACCAAAAACATTGATTATTGTGTTAATAGATGCATGTTGTATTACAAAGAAAATGCAAATGACAATCATTGCAAGTTTTGTGGAGCACCTAGGTACAAATCTCAGGATCAAACAAGGGGTAAAAGAAAGCTTTGAGATGTGCCAATGAAAAGAATGCACTATTTACCTCTGATTCGTAGGTTGCAAAGGCAATTTGCATCAATAAGTTTAGTACCTCAAATGACAAGGCATCACAAGAACCGTTGAGCAAATAGTGTCATGAATCTTCCATTAGATGGAAATGATTGGAAATAGTTCAATATTATACATTTTGACTTTGCAAGTGACTATAGAAATGTGAGGCTTAGTTTGTGTGCTAATAGATTTACCTATCTCACACAATTTGCATCACCATATTTATGCTGGCTGTCATAGTGACACCATATAATTGGCCTTTTGAAATGTGTGACACATCACCATATATGATTTTGACATGCATTATTCCTGTGCCAAGAAATCCAAAAGCTATGATAGATGTCTACTTATAGCTTTTAATTAATGAATTGAATGAATGTCAAACATCAAGTGTTCTTACTTTTGACACAAGCACCAAGCAAACTTTTATCATAAGAGTTGTTTTTTGTGGACAACAAATGATTTTCCAACTTATGCTATGTTGTCCAAATGGATAAAAACTGGTAGATTAGTTTGCGCATATCATATGGAACACTCCAAAGCATCCTCTTTAAAAAATAACTGAACGAACTGTTTGTTTAACTATCATTGACAATTCTTAGATCATGATAACTAATTCAGGAGTAACACTACCTTTTTCTTAAAAAATAAGGTTAAGAAAAATCCTTTTCTCCCTTTTGCTGAATGGAGAGCAATTATGCGATTTGGTATGCCATTTATCTAAGGTTGCTGAATGTGCTAGTACTTTAAGAATCCCAGGGTATGGTGTGTGGAAAATTAGACCAAGCAGAGTATATTTTGGGAACTGCCTTATTGGAAGATTAACCTATTGAGATATAATTTGGATGTCATGCACATAGAGAAAAATATGTTTGAAAATATCTTTAACACTGTCATAGACATCAAGGCGAAAACTAAAGACAATGTTAAGGCTTGCTTAGACTTGGATGTACATTGCAAAAGATGGAGCTCAAGTTAATTCTAAAAGAAAATAGGTAATAAGGCAAGCCTAAAACTAAGTATGTCTTGACACCCAAGTAAAGGAAAATTATATGTGAATGGGTGGTGTCATTATGAATTCTCAATGGATATTTTCCTAATTTGGCTAGGTGTGTCAACACATATTAACGTAAGATCTATTAACTGAAGAGCATGATTGTCACAACTTCATGGAGTAATTACTACCAAGTGCATTCAAAGAATTGTTGGGCAATATGTGGAAGCCTTTAGCCAAGCTTAGTAAGTTTTTTAAGGACTTATGTTCTATGACTTGTAGGCATAATGACTTGGACATAATGGAGAAAAAATATTCCTATAATTCTATACAAAATAGAGAAAATTTTTACTTTGGCATTTTTTGATTACATGGAGCATTTGTTGATCATATAATAGAAGAGGAAATAAGTAGAATACCAATACAATATCAATAGATGTATCTATTTGAGAGGTAAAACATTATTTCTATTTAGATGCTAAATTATTGAAATTCTTAAATACCTTTGAACATATAACTTTAAAGTATTATTCATATAACATTTAAGGAGCTTGGCAAACTGAAAAAAACTATGAAGGAAAAGGCATAAATGGAGGGGTCTATTTGTGAGGCATTTGTTTTGCAGGGTGACATCCAACTTTTGCTCTTACTATTTCTAATCGCATAAACATTCTTTGAGGATGAGAGTAGGTCAGAATGATGATGTGAAAATGATGATTCTCCACCTACTTTGTCTATTTTCAATCAGGCTAGTCATGCCTTTGGTGCCTGCACAATTAAATACTTGAGTGATCCCGAGCTTTAAAGTTGCAACACTACATGTGTTGCTTAACTATGAAGAGGTCAAAGAGTACCTTGAGTAGGTCGATCAACTAACCAGCATTAAATTCAATTTTCTTCGAGGTAGGTAGTGTTTCTTTTATAATCAGTCCTTAAATACAATTATATAGTTATTTTGTGAAATACTTTCACATTAGTGATGCAGATGTCAATGCAAAGATTGAAAATAATTTGTCTATTAGTTTAAGTTCTATGTAAGTATGTTTGTATTAACTTCATTTTGCATGACCCGAGCAATGATATGGATAGGTAAAAAACCTTCAATCTAAACCAACACTTCATGTGATGAATGATAGATTCATGATCCAAGCAATGAAATAACAAATCCATTATTGCATAATGTGGTTTGGGATCTTAGTAGACAAGTTAGGATGAAGCCTAAATACTTTGTAAATGGATTTAAGTTTCACACATATGTATAGAGTCATGGAAAAATAATGAATGCTGGTGTATGGATGAAATGAGTCGATGGGGTTGGTGGTAAGGATAACTATTATGGGATATTGATAGAGGTGGTTAAGTTAGAATATTTAGGAGAACCCATAAAAAAGGCGGTTCTATTCTGTTGCGAGTGGTTCTATCCAACTTTGGTGAGAGTAACTCATATAGTACATCTAGAATATCATAATATCAAAGGTAGGGAAAGGGATAGGTATAGAAAGTATGACCTATTTATAATTGTCCAACAAGTGCAACAAGTTTACTAAGCTCCATAGCCCAAAAGAATTAGGGATAAGTTAAATGACGGGCTATTATTAAAAACAAAGGCTAGAGATTCAGTTGAAATTGAAGATTCATTAGAAGTTGCTTATTAGAATGATACTCTAACACATGTTGATGTTGTAAATTCAGATGTTTGATAGAGGATTTGATAGATCATAATCATCTTTTAGAAGATTTCAATAGATTAGATGCACAACATGTAGATGGTATTGTTAGTGATGATGAGGAAGAACATATAAGGTCTAGCGATGATGAAGATGAATTTGATGATGATGATGACGAGACTTATGGCTCCAAATATTCCGACGAAAATTGAATTATGTTAGCGGTATAGCATGTTTGTTTGCACTTGTTTGTTTTATTCATTTTAGTTTTTAATCGTTCGTATGCATTTTCATATATGTAGTTAATTAATTCGTCATGTTGATATTATTGTCCATATATATTGAAACTCAATTTATATTGTTTTTGTTTTATAGAAGGCACACTAGTCACGTATATGCTCCCCACCACCAGCGGGCCACTCAAATGTTTGCCCCCACTCCACTGGCCAATAGATATGATGCATTTTTTAATATTTTCTTTGTAATGAACATTTATATTTATTAAATTATAAGTTTTAAAATATATAATAATTTTTATTAATTCATATATTTATAGTTTTGTAGTATACAAAATGTTTCAATAGGTTACAGGCATGAAAAATAAAATTAAGAAATTAAATTTTTAATAAATTAAGTTAAATTTAAGATGAATTTCCATTGAAAATTTTAATTTAATTTATTAATTAAAAAATTATTTTGACAAATTACCGACAACATTTTTGTTGGAAAGAAATAAAAATATAACAATGAAGAAACAAAAAATTTGTTGGAGATGAATTGAAAATCCACTGAAAGGTTTTTGATGGAAAACATGGTTGGAAATCAAACAAAATGCTAACTTCCTTAGATGATATAAAATCATTTGAACAGCATTGAAAATCCATAAAAAAATTTCAACAAAAATATGCATGCCGAAAAAGTAGCAAAAAATGTTTTCTAGCAAGGTTTTTTCTGACCAAAAAATTGTCATTGGAAATCTATTGGAAAATTGTCATTTTGTTGAAAATTTATTGGAATTTGTTAAAAACATGAGGTTTTTTTTGGTAGTGATTGAATGCAATATATTTTGTCAATTAATCAATGAATTATATTTCTTCTTAATCAATTAAAAATAGTGCATAGGTATATGTTTTTTGTATTCTAGCTCCATTTCTAGCACAATGCTCTTATTCAAGGTTGCCTGTTGTTTGGTGTGACAAGTTGAAACTAGATTATTCAATATATTTCAATTGATACAAAAAGTATTATACATATGAAAATAAATTTAAGGCTAGTTAGTGTAATCTTAAAAAGTAAATATTAATCCCTTATGTCTAAAATTTTATGTAAGTCTGTACCTTGCAACATAAATATGGTATTTTATTTAGATCTTAACCCAATATTCAAGACTATGCCCCATGACTCCACAAACATGACATCTTGGGTTCAAATTCTACCAAACATTTGCCTATTTGTTCCCCCTATATAAGTTTGATTTAATAATATAATATTGCTTTGCTAAATTAAAAGAAAATTAAATGTACTAGAAATTTGATATGAGAAAAATTGCAAATGGCCTGTTGATGTGCTTTTGTAGTGGAAGTGAGACATAGAGCTACCAATTGTAATATAAAATAGAATGATTTTAGATATGGCTTGATAAAAAACTTGGTACTACAAAAGATTCTAGAACATAATATTGAAATCTAATTCAACTACATTTGTACATTGATCAATTTATCAATGGCATTTAATTGTAGGCTAGTCATCTCTAGCTAGATTTTCATGACTTTGTTCCTAATTACTTGCTTAATTTTAAAGCTTTTTTTTCCAAATGTATATTAAATCATATAGACTATATTAAATCTATGGTCCCATCACTTTAAATCATATCCAAAAAAAGCATGCACAGTAATGTATAATGGTGTGCAATGTACGTGCATATGTATATAACTTTGAAGAAAGACAAATGGGATTGATGAATAAGAAACTTCACAATGCTTTGATTTTTTATATTGTACAAGAAAATATTGCATTAGAAACTTATGATGCTTTAAATTTTTTAAATTGTAGAATAAAATAATGCATCATAAATAGTAGAATGGACTAGATCATGTTACCTTACATGTATGTGTGAGAGAATGTAAGCAGATTTGTTATTCATAATCATGTAGCACACATCACAAAACTTCAGCCATATATGTTATATTTGTATATATCTTTTGTACAAGGAGTATAGATTTTGTTAACTACAAGATCAATCAAATCATAGGCCTACTTCCATATCTAACATAGTACTTCTACATTTTTTTGACAGTTGGGGAAGTAACTAAGATAGTTCTTCAAACAGCATTAGCATAGAAAATATCCACTTTCCCATATACATATTTCTTGCTTTTTGTCTTTCAACATTTTGACCATCAATAATATCTTTTGAAACCATGAAACCTCTCACAATATAATGGGAGTGTGATCACTTCTTTAGCTCTAACAAATTGCCTAAGCTCAAGAAATTCTTTCTAAAAATACAAGCTTAAAAAGATAGCTTTCCTTTGTATCATCACTCCAACATTTATTGAGCAATTCAACAAAAAAAAAAAAAAAGACCTTCAACATAGAAATTGCTCATCTTCTCCTGAGTAGTAAATTATGTGATTACTCTTTATGTGTCATTGATTGATTGTGTGAATGCTCAACCTTGTTGGTCAAATAAGTCCCTCTTTCAAATATATTCTTAAAATCTAAACGTTGAACCATAAGATAGTTTTCGTACCTTATTCATCTGAATACCAACCAATTTTAATGTTAATGGAGAAATTTTAGTTGGTGTATCCTCAAAATGGCACTACTATATTCATGTAGGAGGAACTAAAACCTCTAATTTAAAAGATCTATAAACATTAGTATAGTAAAATGAAAGCATTTTCAACTTATGCAACCATTATTGCGTTTTCTAATTTCACCACCGAAATAATTGTAATCTTCTAGAGATTTACAATAGTATTCAAATAGTGATAGGGATGAAAAAGATAGTAGCATAGCAACAATAGTTCATACTAGGAATTTTATTCTATTCTTATTATGCAATCACTTAATATCTATGATTTAACACTGAATGAAGAGCATGCTTATTTTTTCATAAGATGATGCCCCATATTCTCTTACTATGTTAAGTTCAAGCTTTTTCTGACAAATCCAAAAAAATTCCCAATCTCAACATTCTTCATTATTCTTTCTAGGGAATTCAAGAGAGCGTAATGGGGTTTTCTTCCTACCAACTACAAGTAAGAACTCGTCAACTTCTCTTTTGCTTCTTCATATAGTGTACTAAAAGTCTTACTTTTCATTATTAATGGGCTAACTGTTTTATTGATTTAATTTTTTATTTCCAATAGTTAATACCATTTTTTAAAAAAATAATTATTTTTTGCATTCATCAGGGATTACTTTCCATGGACCTTAATCTTTTCCTATAGTTTCTTAAAAATCTTCATTCTTGTGGATGATAGTCATTGGTTTAATCTTTTTCAAAACTTGCTCTATGTTGAATCTTGCATTTAAAAGAAAATCATTCAAAGATTTGATGATCAATTCATCGTAATAATTAATTAATTGAACATGGTATATTTCATTAATCATCTAGATTTATATATCTAATTCAAATCATGATCTAATTTAATTAAAACTCTGTCAAATCGTCTAACTTTTAAAAAATTTTATTAAGATATCATACATCAATTCATCAATATAATTGATTTATTAAATGTGATTTATTCATCAATCAATAAATGGATTATACTTTCATTTTAACAAATTAAAAATAATATGAATGTATGCATTTTGTATTCTTGCTCTAATATTAATAGCACATACCTATTCTAGCATGGTTAATAACTTCTGCTCTTTATGTTATTAAGCAAGGCATATTGTTGTGTGGTCCTACAGGTTAAAATTGGCATAATTTAATATAGTACAATTGATACAAAAAATATTATAAAATGAAAATAAATTTAAAATTGGTGATTGTAGAATTAAATAAGTATATATTAATCTCTTGTAACATTTCACATAACTTTATACCTTGTATCATAGATATGGTATTTCTTTAGATCTTAATGCAACATCCTAATGATACCACAAGCATGAAATCTTGGGTTTAAATCCCACTAAATGTTTGTGGCTATTTCTCTCCCTTATATAATTTTATTAATGACACAATGTTGCTTTTTCAAATTAAAAATATTCCATGCACTAAAGGTTTTGAAATAAGAAAAACTATCAAATGGTTTGTTGATGTGCATCTGTGTAGAGAAATAAGAAGGAAGAGTTACTATTTGCAATGTAAAATAGAGTTTTCTTAGGGATGACTTGATAAAAACCTAGTAGCCTTTCTTTAATTTAAAATACTCTAGCTAAAATCGCCAACTTTAGCTAGATTTTCATGACTTTGTTCCTATTTACTTGCTTAACTTTGAAACTTATTTCCAAAATGCATAATTAATTCTTGCAAACTATGTTAAAACTATAGCTTGATCGCTATGAAGTGACAATGCGTGCATGCTATCCAAATAATGCATGCAAAGTAACACGTAGTAGCATACAATGGGCATGCATATGCACATAACTTAGAATAAAGGAAAAAGTAAAAGATTCCTTAGAAACTCTACAATGCTTTTTGTTTTTTATATTATACTATAAAGAATCCATTATAAACACCAGAATGAATTGGGTCGTGTTATCCTACATATATGTGAGAGAATGCAGTAAATTGATTATTTGTAATCGTATAGCCCACATCGCAAAACTGTAGCATTATACCTTACTGTTGTACACAAATCATTAGCACAAGGCATTCAATTTTTGTTAACTATAAGCTTAATTAAGTCATAGGACTAATTACATCTCTAACATAGCATTTCAATATTCTTTTGATGATATGGGAAGTAACTGAGCTTGTTGTCACAATTGATTTAGTATAGATATTATCCTCTTCCTATATATGCATTTATTGCTCTTTGTCTCTCAAGATTGCAACCATAGACAATATCTTTTAAATAAAAAATCATCTTGCAGTATAATGAGAGTGCGGCTATCATTTTTTTATCTCTAATAAATCATCTTAGCTTGATGAAATTCTTTCTTTAAATACAAGCCCAAAAGAAAGTTTTCCTTTGTATCATCACTTCACCATTCATTGAGTAATTCAAGAATAGAAAGATGACCTTCAACATTGAAATTTTGAATTATCTCTTGAGCTGGTAAATTAAGTGATTAATCTTTGGGCATCATTGATTATGTAAATGCTCAGCCTTATTAGTCAAGTAAGTCCTTTTTTCTGTAACATTCTTAGAATCTAACCTTTCACATTTGAATTATTTTCTGGGCCCATATTTATTAATATAGGAGGAACTAATCCATTTAATTTAAAATATCCATACCCATCAGTATAGTAAAATAAAATCTTGCTCATCCCATTCCACTTTTATTGCTTTTCCAAATTTAACTGCCAAAATATCTACAACCTTCTAGAGATTTACTGTGGTGCTCAAATAGTCCTAGGGGTGAAAAAGTTAATAGTACAGCAACAATACTTGATATATTCAAATTTTGTTGTATTATGGTTGAGTGAACATTAAACATCTATGAGTTAACTGAGAACGAACGTGATGCTTGTACTTCTGTGTAAGATGATAGCCCACATTCTTATCTTATGTAAAGTTAACTAAGAACGAACGTGATGCTTGTACTTTTGTGTAAGATGATAGCCCACATTCTTATATTAAGTAGAGTTAACTAAGAATGAACGTGATGCTTGTACTTTTGCGTAAGACGATAGCCCACATTCTTGTACTAAGTATAAGCATATTTTGATGAATCTAATAGATTTCCCATTCTCTATCTTATTCATTCTTTATTTCTAGGGGATTTTAGAGTGTGCGGTAGGTTTTTTCCTTAGTCTACTAGCAATGTAACAACTCTTCAACTTCACTATGCTTCTTCATATAGGACATTAAAAATTTTGGTTTTCATTATTAATGTACAAATTGTTTTGTTGACTTAATTTTTCATTTCCAATAGTCATAACATTTTTAAAAAAGTAATTATTTTCTCTATTTCTCATATTAGTTTCCACATACCACCATCTATACCATAGTTTCTTAAAAGATGTCGTTCGTGTGGATGATTTAATCATCAATTTGATCTTTTCAAAAGTTTATCTACCTTGAATTTTAGGTTATAATAGAATTAAAGAGTAAATATTAATCTTTCTATCTAACATTTTATGTAAGTCTGTACCTTAGATTATAGATAAGGTATTTCTTTAGATCTTAACCTGACATTCCAAACTGAGCCCCATGGATCAACAAGCATGAAATTTGGGTTCAAATACTAACAAATAAGTGGCTATTTGTCTTCCTTATATGAGTTTTATTTAATGATATAATATTAATTTTTTAAATTAAAAACATTGCATGTACCAAAAATGTTGAAACGAGAAAAATTAGCAAATAGCTTGTTGATGTGCCTTTGCATTAGGAAATAAGAAGCAGAACTACTTATTGCATTGTAAAATAGAATATTCTTAGGGATGGTTTGATAAACCAAACCTAATAACTGCTCTAAAATTTAAAAGGTTCCAGCTTAAAATAAATTACCCTAATTCAACTACTTTTGTATTTTTATCAATTCAATAGTAGCAATTAAAAGATATATATTCATCCTTACTGTAAAATGAAAGCTCATTCATCTCATACTATTTCCATAGATTTTTCAAAATTGACTGCTGAAATAACTGTAATCTTCCATGGGTTCACAGTGGTAGTTAAATAGTATTGGAGGTGAAAAATATAATAGCGTAGCAACACCAATTGTTATATTCAAATTATTATTCCCTAGTTGAGTGATAATTGAACATCTATGAGTTAACACCGAATGAACATCATACTTGTACTTTTGCATAAGATGATATCCGATATTCTTTTACTATGTTAAGCACAAGGTTTTTCTGACAATTCCAAAAAAATTCCCATTCTCTACCTTTTTTGTTCTTCCTTTCTAGGGAATTCTAAAGTGTGCACAGTGTTTTTTTTCTTTAGTGTAGCATCTATAGGTATTAACTCATCAACTTCTCTTTTGCTTCTTCATATAGTGTATCAAAAATCTTGGTTTTCTTTATTAATGTATTGAGTATTTAATTGATCTATTTTTATATTTCCGATAGCCAATACCATTTTTCAAAAAATAATTATTTTCTCCATTTATTGGGGATTACTTTTCATGGACCTTAATCTTCTCGACATTGTCCCCATGGACGATTGAATCATTGGTTTAATCATTTTTGAAATTCTCTCTACCTTGATCCAAGATTTAAAAACAATCATTCAAAGATTTCAATGATCAATTAATTGATATAATTAATTAATTGAATGTGGTGTATTTCATCAATCACCTAGGTTGTATATCTAATTTGAATCATTATTCGAGTCAATTAAGGAGTTTGTAGCCTATTTCTTAACAAAATCTTTCAAGATTTCATCAATTAGTTCATCAGCATAATTAATTAATTTAATGTGATATATTTCGTCGATCAACTAAAAATAGTATTGAGGCATGTGTTTTCTATTCTAGCTCCATTATTAGTTCTAGCATTGTTAATGACATATGCCATTTATGTTCTTAAGCAAAGCAATCGTAGAGTGCTGAGACAAGTTGTAATTAGCATAATTCAATATATTAGAATTGATATAAAAAAATATAAAATGAGAATAAAATTAAAATTGGTTATTGTAGAATTAAAAATTAAATATGAGTTCCCTATGTCTAACATGTTAAGTAAGCTTATACCTTGCATCATAGATATGGTGATTATTTAGATCTTAACTCGGCGTTGAAGATCGAGCCCACAACTCAACAAGCATGTAACCTTAGGTTCAAATCCTATCAAGTGTGTGGGCATTTGTTTCCATTATTTGAATTCAAAATAATGATATAATATTATTTTATTAAATTAAAAAAATTGCATGCACTAGAAGTTTTGAAATGTTAAAAATTGCCAAATGGCTTGTTGATGTGCCTTTGTGATGGAATGAAAAGTAAAGCTATTATTTGATACATAAAATAGAATGTTATTAAGGATGGTTTGATAAAAATGAAAAAAAGAAAAACCCAATATCATCTTTGTATTGTAAAAGATTCTATCACAAAATATTGAAACATAGTTCAACTACTTTTGTATTTTTATCAATAGAATAGTGGCATGTAATTACATAATAGTTAGCTATATGTTACACCTTGATTGGAAATATTATGAAGTAGCAAGATGTTGGAAGTTAAAGATCCTAGAGAATTCTAGAATATTTTACATAATTATAGAATTGAATAAAATTTTCTAGAGTAAGAATCTAGGAAGATCTCTCCAAAGAAAATTTGAGGGATGAAATCTAAATTATAGGACCAAATAGATCTCTGTCGTTCTTTCAAGAGATAAGTAGTATAAATAGGAGATAGGAATTCATTTGTAACCATCTAGGTTTGAATCAAAGTAATGCGAGTTCTTCAAGAGTTTCTCTCTTTAGCTCTTTCTCTCTCTAATAATTCTAGCTACATCACTTCACACACTAAACACTTTGATGGAAGACTGACTTAGCTGGTATCTTAAGGCTTGAACGAGGAGCTGAGTACTTGAGGTGAACTTGTAAGAGACAAGCTAATGACATTTAGCTGTTCATATTTACTTGCTTAATTATGAAGATTTTTTCCAAAATGTATCATTAGTTTATGCGTATAAAATATATCCTCTTCCCATATACATTACTTTTTATCATTCAAGATCGTGAATCACAAATCTTCTCATCATTGAGTGAGAGTGTAGCAACAATAGTCAATATATCAAATTTTTATGTATTCTACTTATGCGAGCATTGAACATCTACAGTTGAACACCAAACAAAAGGGCATGCTTGCACATTTGTATAAGATGATAGTCGACATTCTCTTCCTATATCAAGTACAAGCATTTTGTGACGAATCCAAAAAAAAAATCCCAATCTTTACCTTCTAGGTTCTTCTTTACTAGTTGATTTTAGAGTGTACTTTAGGGGTTTTTATCCTTTGTATATCAACCACAACTTACTCATCAACTTCTTTTCTTCCTCATATGGCACATTACAAATCTTGGTTTTCATTATTAATGTACTTAATGTTTTATTGATTTAATTTCTATTTCCAATAGTTGATACAATATTTGAAAAATATAATTTTTTCTTTGCATTTATGAGGCAATACTTTCCATGGAACTCAATCTTTTCTTGTAGTTTCTTAAAAGATGTCATCTTCATAAATGATTGCTTCTTTTGAAATTTTTCTCTACACTGAATCTTGGATTTAAAAGTAATTCAAAGATTTTGAAGATCAATTCATTGAGATAACTAATTAATTGAATGTGGCATGTTTCACTAATCACTTAGATTTATATATCTAATTCAATTTATTATCCAAATCAATTAGAATTTGGTCAAACCACCAAGTTTTGAACAAATACTTTCAAATCAATCAATTTTTCAGTAGAGTTGATTAATTCAATGTGATATATTCCTTCTATTAACCAATGAATTATGCTTTCATTGTAGACAATTAAGAATAGTACATAGGTATGTGTTTTGCATTCTAGCTCTATTACTAGCCCATTCCTATTTTTGCATTTTTAATGATATGTGCTATTTATGTTCTTAATCAAGGCAGATTGTTGTGTGTTCTGTCAACTTGATATTAGATTAACTCAATATATATATATATATATATATACATATATTAAAATTGACACAAAAATATAAAATTAAATATAAATTTAAGATTGGTTATTATATAATTGAAAAGTAAATACTGATCCTTTCTATCTATCTTTTTTGTAAGTCTATACCTTACATAATAGGTATGGTGTTTCTTCATATTACAATCCAGTCTATATATTAAAGAAAGGCAATAGTAAATGATGTTGAAAAACTTTCCAATGCTTTAGTTTTTCATATTGTACTATGGATGATACATTGTAAACACCAAGGCGGACTAGATCATGTTGTTTTGAATTATTATCCAAGTTAATTAAAATTTATCTAACCACCAAGATTTTAACAAATGCTTTCAAGATTTCATCAATCAATTCACCGGTAGAATTGATTAATTGAACATGATATATTGCATCTACCAATCAATAAATGTTACTTTGACTTTAATCAATTAAAAATAGTATGTGAGTGTGTATTTTGTATTCTAGCCCTATTACTAGCATGTTCCTATTCTAACATTGTTAATGACATGTGTCATTTATGCCAGTAATCAAGGCAAATTGCTGTGTAGTTTGATAAGTTGAAGTTAGCACAACTCAATATTATAAAATTAACATAAAAAATTATAAAAAAAAATAAATTAAGACTAGTTATTGTATAATTAAAAAGTAAATATTAATCCTTTGTCTAACATTTGTTGTAAGTTTATACCTTGCATCATAGGTAGGGTGTTTTTTTTAGACTATAACCCTATCTACCCATTGAAGAAAGCAAAAAATAAATGATACTTGAGAAACTTTACAATGCTATAATTTTTCATATTGTATTATGGATAAGGCAACATAAACACTAGAATAGACTTGATCATGTTGTCTTGCATATATGAGAGAGAGAAACAAGCAAATCTGCTATTTATAATTATATAACCTGCATTACAAAACTTTAGTATTATACTTTAATATTGTCTCTACCTTTTGTACATGGAATTCAATATCTACTAACTCTGAGCTCAATTAAATCGTAAGACTATTTTCAGCTGTAACATAGTACTTCTACATTCCTATAAATATGTAGGAGTAACCAAGATAGCAGTTCAATAGTCTTAATCCAAGAAATATCCTATTCCCATAATACAATTTATTTGAATTGTAAAACTTATGACAATAGAATGAGTGCGGCAATCATTCTCTAACAAATCACCTCAACTTAAAAAAATTCTTTCATAAAATACAAGCCCTAAAGATAGCTTTCCTTTATTTCATCATTCCAATACTCATTAAGTAATTCAATTATGAAAAAATGACCTTCAACATTGAACTTGCACATCTTTTCTTGAGTTGGTAAATAATGTGATTACCATTTAAATGTCATTGATTGTGTGAATGCTCAGTCTTATCAATCAAATAAGTCCCTCTTTCAATAATATTCATAGAGCTAAACTGTTAAAGTTGTTCTAGCATATCATTTATCTCAACACTACTCATCTATATTAATCTTCATGAAAACGTTTCGGTTGGTATATTCTTGCATTGCCATAGCAATATTTATGTAGGAGGATCCAAACCATTTAATTTAAAAGATCTATATCCATTAGTATAGTAAAATGAAAGCTTATTTATCTCATGCCACCATTATTACTTTTTAAAGTTTGACCACCGAAATAACCATAATCTTCTAAAGATTCATTGTGGTGCTATAATCGTGTTGGGGTGAAAAAGATAATATCACGTCAATAATAGTTGATATATTCCAATTTTATTGTATTTGGGTCTTGCAATCATTGAACATCTATGTTGCAACATTGAATGATGGTCATGCTTATACATTTGTACAAGATTATGGATCATATTTCTTTACTATGTTAAGTACAAGCATTGTTTGATGAATTAAAAAAAAAATTCCATTCATCACCTACTTCAATGTTCCTTTCAATGCAATTTTAGGGTGTACATTAGTTTTTTCCCCCCTCAATGTACCAGCCATAGGTAATAACTCAACAACTTCTCTTCTACCCTTCCATATAGTACAGAAATTTTGTTTTCGTTATTAATGTACTAAGTGTTTTAATTATTTAGTTTTCTATTTTCAATAGTTGATACCAATTTCTAAAAGTAATTTTTTTCTCTAATTATTATGGATTACTTTCCCTAGACCTTGATCTTTTCTCATAGTTTCTAAACAGATTGCATCATCATGGATGATTGAATCATTGCTTTAATATTTTGAATTTTTGTGAACCTTGAACCTTAGTTTAAGAAATAATCATTGAGAAATTTTAGTGATCAATTCATAACTTTAATTAATTAACTGAAGGTACTTCATTAATCACCTAGGGTTACATATCTAATTTAAATCATTATCCAAGTCAATTAAAAGGTCCGTCCTATTTTTCAAAAAAATCTTTCAAGATTTCATTAATCAATTCATTTATACAATTGATCAATTGAATGTGATATTCCATCAATCTATCAATGAAATATGATTTCATTTTAATCAATTAAAAATAGTACATAGATGTGTTTTTTGTTTTCTAGCTTCATTACTAGCATGTTCATGTTCTAGCATTGTTAACATTTATATTCTTAAGCAAGGCAGGTTTTTGCATGGTGTGACAAGTTGAAATTAGCATAATTCAATACATTATAGTTGACACAAAAATAATTAGAAAAATGCAAATCAATTTAAGAGTGGTTAATGTAGAATTTAAATGTAAATATTAATCCCTTTTGTAAGTTTATATCTTGCATCATAGATTTCTTTAGAACTTTAGACATAATTCAAGATTGAGCTCCAAGACTCCACAAACTTGAAATCTTTGATTCAAATCCTACTAATTGTATGTCCCTCATGTAAGTTTGACTTAATGAGATAATATTGCTTTCTAAAATTGTGAAATGAGAAAAATTGTCAAATGGCTTGTTGATGTACCTCCGTGTTGTTAAATGACTAGCACAAATACTATTTGTAATATAAACTACAGTGTTCCTAGGGATAACTTGATGAAAAAAAAAGAAACAAAACCTCTCTATACTTTCAAAGATTCTAGTTCAAAATATTGAAACCTAATTCAACTGCTTTTACCTTTATATCAATTGAATAGTGGCATTTATATATATCGACTTGTTTGCTTTAGTTAAATTTTCATGATGTGATTCCTATATATTTTCTTAACTGTGAAGATTCTTTCCAAAATGTGTCATTAATTTATGTAAACTATATTAAAACCATAGTTCTATCACCAGGAAGTGCACAATGCACGCACAATATGTGAACAATGATGCACAGTGATGGACAATGGAGTGTGGTGTGCATGAATATGCATACGAAATTGTAGAAAAGCAAAAGTAATTGATGCTTGAGGAACTTTACAATGCTTCAATTTTTTTAATATTATATGGACGATGCAGTATAAACACCAAAGTTGACTAGTTCATGTTTTCCTGCATATATGTGTGAGAGAACACAAGTTGATATGTAATTCTTAATTATACAGCCCACATAGCAAAACTTTAGCATTGTATGTTATTGCTATATGTATCTTTTGTACAACGAATGAAATTTTTGCTAACTGTAAGCTCAATTAAATCATAAGACAATTTCCAGCTCTAATACAATATTTTACAATTTTTGATAGTCTAGGACATAACCAAGATAGTTTTCTTGATTTACTTAATACAAAAAATATCCTCTTCCTATATAAATATTTCTTACTCATTTTCTTTTAAGATTGTGACTATTAATGATGTTCTTTTGAACCACAAAACGTTTTTCAGTAAAATGAGAGTTACAATGATCATTTGTTTAGCTCTAATGAATCACCTCAGCTCGAGAAAATTCTTTCTAAAATACAAGCCCAAAAGAAAGCTTCCCTTTGTATCACCACTCCAACATTCACTAAGTAAATCAAAAACTGAAGGATGGCTTTCAATATTTTGTGCATTTTCTCAATAGTTGGTAAATTATTTAATTACTCTTTAGATGCCATTGGTTGTGTAAATGATTAGCTTTGTCAGTCAAATAAGTTGCTCTTTCCATAATATTCTTGGAATTTAATCTAGTGAAATTTGAAATGGTTTCCAAGCCCTCATCTATTAGAATAGTAGTCCTTGTTAATGCTAATGAAGAAATATTTGTTGGTGTATTCTCATTTTCCAATAGCTATGCTCATGTAAAAAGAACTAAATAATTTAATTTAAAATATCTATATATGTGTTAGTTCAATAAAATGAAAGCTAATTCATCTCATGTCATGCACTTTTATTGGTTTGAAATTTTACAACTCAAATATTTGTAATTTTTTGGAGTTTTATAGTGGTATTCAAATAGTTTTAAAGGAGTCTAGCAATAATAGTATGTAAGTTGAAATTTGTTTGTATTTCGATTGTGCCATCATCAAATGGCTATGACTTAACACCGAGTAGAGGTCATGCCTGTAGTGCACCTTTTCTTACTATGTTAAGTACAAGCATTTTTGGAGAAATCCAAACAATTTCCCATCCTCAAGTTTTTTTTTCATTCTTCCTTACAATTCTAGGGTGTGCATTAGAGTTTTTTTTTTTTTTTCTAATCTATATACCAACCACATGTAATAATTCATCAACTTCTTTTCTGCTTCTTTATTTAGTGCATTACGAATCTTGGTTTTCACAATTAACATATTAAGTGTATTATTGATTTAATTTTCTATTTCCAATGGTGGATACCATTTTTGGAAAAAGAATAATATTTTCTCCATTTCTTAAGTATTACTTTAGATGGGCACAATCTTTCTTTGAAGTTTTTTTAAAATATGTTGTCATCATTAACGTTTTTATTGTTATTTTAATTTTTTCTAAAATTTTGTCAACCTTGGATCTTGGGTTTAAAAATAATCATTTAAAGATTTAAATGATCAATTCATTGATATAATTAATTAATTGAACGTAGTATATTTTATTAATCACATAGATTTATATAGCTAATTTGAATCATTATTCAAGTCAATTAAAATGTCTGTAGAACTACCTATATTTTAACAAAATCTTCTAATATTTCATCAATCAACTCATGAATACAGTTTATCAATTGAATGTGATATATTTCATCAACTAATCAATTAATTGTACTTTTATTTTAATCAATTAAAAATAATAGATAGGTATGCGATTTTTTTCTAACTCTATTACTAGTACTTGTGTTCTAGCATTGTTAATAACATGTATCATTTATGTTCTTAAAATTAGCATATTTCAATATATTATAACTAAGATAAAAGATTATAAAAATAAAAATAAATTTAAGACTAGTTATTGTACAACTAAAAAAGTAAATATTAATCCCTTGTGGCTAACATTTTATGTATGTCTATACCATGTAACTTATATATGGTATTTCTTTAGATATTAACCCAACATTCCAGATTGAGCCCCATGATTCCACAAGCATGAAATTTTGGGTTCAAATCCTATCAAACATGTGGCTATTTGCCTCCCTTATGAGAGTGGATCTAATAATATAATATTACTTTATTAAATTAAACAATTGTCATGTACTAGAAACTTTGGAACTAGAAAAATTGTCAAATAGTTGGTCGATGTGTCTTATCTCTTTGTACTTTAAAAGAGTCTACTTCAAAATATTGAAACCTAATTCAACTACTTCTGTGTTTTTATCAATTGAATAGTGACATTTAATTATAGGCTAATCAACTTTAGCTAGATTTTCATGATTTCTTTCTTATATGCTTGCTCAATTCTAAAGCTTCTTTGCAAAATGCATCATTAATTCATGGAGACTATATTTGAACTCTAGTTTCATCATCATGAAAGACACAGTGCACGCACAATATAGAATAATGCATGCACAGTAATGCATAATGGCATGCAATATGCATACAACTTTGTTGAAAGAAAAAAGTAATTGACATTTTAGGGGTACTCAAATATTCTTATGGGTGAGAAAGATAACAACATAGAGATAAAAGTTAATATATATTCATATTTCATTGTATTCTAGTTGTGCCATCATCGAACATCTATGACTTAATAATGAATAAAGGTCATGTTTGACTTTCACATAAGATGATGGCCCATATTCTCTTACTATGTTAAGTATAAGTGTTTTTGGAGGAATACTTACAATTTTCCATTATGCACCTTCTTCATTTCCTTTCTAGAAAATTTTAGATTGTGCATTAGGGTCAAGTAATAGCTTTTCAACTTCTCTTCTACTTCTCCATATAGTGAATTACAAATCTTGGTTTCATTATTAATGTATTGAGTGTTCTATTGTTCTCTATTTCCTAAGGATTACTTGTCATGATCCTCAATTTTTTCTGGTAGTTTCTTAAAAGACATCATTGTATGGATGATTGAATCATTACTTTAATTTTTTCTAAAATTTTCTCTATGTAGATCTTAGCTTTGAAAAATAATTATTTAAAGATTTTGGAGATCAATTAATTGATATAATTAACTAATTGAATGCAGTACATATATTTCATTCATCATTTAGGTTTATATATCTAATTTGAATCATTGTCCAAGTAATTCAAAAGTTTGTTAAACCACCGATTTCTTAACAAAATGTTTCAAAATTTCATCAGTCATTTTATTGACACTATTGATTGTTAGAATGTAGTATGCTTCATCAGTCAATCAATGAATTATACTTTCATTTTAATCAATTTAAAATAGTGCACATGAATGTGTTTTATGTTCTAGCTCCATTACTAGCACATTCCTATTATAGTCTTATTAATAACATACACCATTTATGTTCCTAAGTAGGCTAGATTGTTGTGTGGTGTGACAAGTCAAAATTAGCATAATTCAATGTATTACAATTGACTCAAAAAATGTTACAAAATTGAAAATAAATTTAAGATTGGTTATTATAGATTTAAAAAGTAAATATTAATTCCTTGTATCTAACATTTTATGTAAGTCTATAGCTTGCATCATAGATATAGTATTTCTTTAGATCTTAATCTGACATTCTAGACTGAGCTCCATCACTACACGAGCATGAAATCTTATGTTCAAATCCTACCAAACGTGTGGCAATTTGTCTCACTTACATGAGTTTGATTTAATAATATTGTTTTTTTGAATTAAAAAACTTGCATGTACTAGGAATTTTGATTTGATAAAAGTTGTCTAATAACTTGTGGATGTACCTTTGTGTTGGGAAATGAGAAACATAATTACTATCTATAATATAAAATAGAATGTTCTTAACAATGGCTTGATGAGAAAAGACCATAACCTCTTTGAACTTCAAAAGATTCTAGCTTAATATATTGAACCTAGTTCAACTACTTTTGTAATATTATCAACTGAATAGTGGCACTTAAACTAATCAATTTAAGCTAGATTTTCATGATTTGATTCCTACTTACTTGTTTGTTTTGATGCTTCTTTCCAAACTGCATAAGCAATTCATGTAAACTATTTTATAACTATTCTTCCTTCACTAGGAAGTACTTAATGCATGCATAATATCCAAATAATGTATGCACATCAATGCACCAATAGCTTGCAAATTGCATCTATGTATAACTTTGAAGAAAGAAAAAAGTAGCTGATACCTCATTAACATTATAATGCTTTAATTTTTTTATTTTGTACTTTGGGTAATACATATACACCAAATGGACTAGATTAGGTTGTCATTTATGTAGGTGTGGAAGAATGCAAGAAAATTTATTTTTCATAATCATATATCACACATCATCGAATTTTAGCATTATAGCTTACTGTTGTATATATCATTGGTACCATGAATGCAATTTTGTTAACTATAAGCTCAATTAAATCTTAAGACTACTTCTATCTCTAATAAATTACTTCTTAAGGAAGGCACCTAAGTAGGGAAGGAGTGGTGAGCCACCCATACCCCAACTTGATCACTGACCCCTACTGTGGGAAATTTTGTTCCCATGTCCATGTTCCCCAAATCCCAAGGATCCGATCCCCAAAATAGCATATCATCACCTATTCACCCTAATTTAGGGCTAAAGTTAGGAATAGAAATTAGAATTTAGGACTAAAAAATAGATTTAAATTATCTATATTTTTATTATTTATATTTTATGATTTGTTGATTTTTATAATTTAGATGAAATTACTAAACGATTAAGAAAATATTACTCATATAACTTGTGACACCCCCTCATGGGATAGCACCCAAGTTGAGGTGTCACTCAGTTCAGTTCTAAAGTATAAATCAACTTAAAGGAAGATAATTCATACCATCCCCAAAAGATCAATAGCATAGCAACAACAATTGATATACTCAAATTTATCATTTTCTGATTGTTCTATTATTGAACGTCTATGACACTGAGTATAAGTTATATATGTTTGTACTTATGCACAAAATGATGCCCAAATTCTCTTACTATGTTAAGTACAAGTGTTTTTTTTTTGAAGAATCCAAAAAATTTCCTGTTCTCCACCTTATTCATTTTCCCTTTTCTAGGTAATCCTATAGTGTGCATTAAGGTTTTCTTCTCTATGCACCGGTCGCATGTAATAACTCTTTAACTTCTCTTCTGCTTCTTTATATAGTACATAAGTTTTTCTCCTCTATGCACCAGTTGCACATAATAACTCTTCAACTTCTCTTCTCCTTCATATAGTGCATTACAAATCTTGATTTTCTTTCATTGTTAACTTTTTTTCTTTTTTAGTGATTTAATTTTCTATCCCTAATAGTTGGTACAATTTTTTAAAAGGATAATTATTTTTTCGATTTCTTAGAGATTACTTTCCATGGACCTTGATCTTTTTTCCATTTTTTCTGAAATTTTCTCTACCTTGAATCTTGGGTTTAAAGAATTTCTTTCCCAAAATCTCAAATAATATGTTGGAAGGAAATGAGCTTCCTTCAATAAGGTAAGCTCATTTCTTCCTAAGAATATAATTATGCTTCACCATGTTGCTATATATGTTTTGGAGTTAGGGATGCAAGTGTTGTGGGCATTGGTTGTAAGTTTTTATAGAACAATGTTGCATTAGGAAAGATACTCATTTTTTAAATTGTCCTGGCAAAGAAATTGTCTAGAAAAATTATGTGTGTAATGAATTACATGGCTAATTTCCTACAGTAAAGTTATCTATGACTATAAGCAATTTACTTTGTTGTCGTCTATGTCTCCTATGTCACGCTTTACTAGATTGCTCACATATCAATTTATCCTTATGTTATTTATGCCTTTGGATTTTTTTGTGAAGGCATGCTTTTTAACCATCTTCTTAGTTTTCCTACAACATCATTGATCGAAAAGAACATACTAAAAAATGTAAGAAGAATGAGGCTGAATATAAAGAATATTTAATGCCAAAGTAATTTTCAAACATGACTGTTTTTGGAGCTAAACATCTTTGAAAATGGTATTGGAAGAAAGACTTCATTACACATAGACTTTCCTATAAGATAGAGTTACAAGAGAAGAGGAAGCCACAACTTGTTCATTTTATAACATAGTGCAATATGTCTTATACAAACCTTCCAACTGCAAATACGCACACTAGGAAAAGGATTAAAGGGATTTCGTTTAATATTGATTATTACTTTGCAATATGTCTTACAACAAAATGAACAATGTTGTTGTGCAATATGTCTTATACAAACCTTTCATATTAAACCTGCTAAAGGATAGTTGTTCATTTGCAATATGTCTTATACAAACCTTTCATATTACTCATATGAAAGTGGTCTACTTTAAGAGTTTCAGTATTGTCATATAAGTTTGAAGTTAACTAAAGAGGCAAAAACTACTGCCTTTTACCGCTAGCTTGTCACGTCCTTTAGTTGTCATTTTCTTGCTTTTTTTTTTTTCCACTCTTTGAACTCTCTCTGAAAATATCATTATCTTTGCTTATTTTTGTTCCTAAAATGCTTTGGAAATTTAAGTTTTATAGCTATAAAAGAAGTTCCAATTCGCAAAAACAATAAGCACGTCATGATAGGTCAATGTTGACAAGAAAATATGAGTGCAAACTCTTATGTAGAAGGCTAGTGTATCCTCTTTATGCTATGTATCTCATTCCATTTAAAATTTGTGTTAATACCACAATATTGGGACCATTTAATCATTGCTATTCAAGGATTTGCATCTTCGCTTCTCATCAAAGCTCTTCTATCCTATAATTGGTTATAATAAATGGTTTGAAACATTAATTATAAAGTAAGTATAGTTATGTGCATTCTTATTGTCAGGTCTACTTAGTACCATAAATAGCAAGAAACATTTTACATATTGTTAAAAATTTCAGAGGATAGTGGGCATGGTAATACATCATAATTAGTACTATTTTCTTTTACCAGAAGCAATATATTCGACGTGCAAACAAATATAGATTGATAAACTACTACAGCTATATATTACGTACAAAGGATCTTTAACATATTCTAAACCCCTTTTCTTCATTTATTCATGTGCTAAGTTTTACCATTTATATGCAAGGCGCCTCAATATTATTCCTATCTAAATAAGAAAATTTTTATGAATTAATGTACAAACAGTCAGTTCTTCACATGAAATCCCAAACAGTACCGACTCAAGAGAGAAGAGTTCAACATAATGTGAAGGACAATTTGAGGTTTCCAGACTTCTAGTTAACCGTGCTTGGTTTCACGTGGATCAACTTTGTGTTTATGGAACTATATATAGTATAGACCTTTGTATTATATGAAGCTTTTTATCTTTCTTCTCATCAATAAAGAGTATTTGTGGACCGTGCTAATTTGCTTGTTATTTTTCCGAGGTTCTATTATTTTTTTTATGACATGACAATATTTTCTAACCCCATATTGGGATGAAAAATTGCCAAATTACTAGTGTTGAACGCTTTCGGTTTTAGAACCTTGATTTATTGCATTGGAGCTTGCGATTATTGTCCAACAAGCCACTTAACTTTATGAAACTATTCAACAACTGAAGAAAGCTTTGCTTGAAATTCCTCCCTAATTGTGGCTGAATATTCAACTATCAAATGCATTAGGAGGACAGTAATCACATCTCGTGGAAGTAAGGGAATTTCAGCAATGCAAATATTAGTTTGATCTAAAGGAATTGAAGCTATCTGACAGAGAAATCAACACATTTTCCATTACGAACAAAGATACTGGTCTCTTTATACAACCCTCTCAAATAATTAAAAAGTGTTGAACTCGCACGTATAGGACTATTTGCCACGCAAAGCATACACCAATAGAGACAAATTTCAAGAAATGTAATCTCATATTGCTGGAAAATAAGAACCATTGAACTAGTAGAATTTTTCTTATTAAGATAAGATAGAGTACTGCTATTAATGAGATGAAAACTAGACTGCAAAGAACATACAACATTAACAATAATTAAAAATGAAATAGGAAAAATAAATAGAAGAAGCTATATGCTAAGGTATTGTCACTTTTTCCATTGAGTTGATTACTCATGAATTAGTTTTGCATTTTTTCTACATAACAATGAAGAATTTAGTATCTATTGATGACCAATCAAGTAGGTCTAGAACTAAAGATACTTATTTTTTTATGACCACTAACTACGACAAGTGAATTCTAAATGCAAAGAGCCAAAGAGAATAATTTAGATTAACATATTAGTTATTGGAAAATAAAGAATTATAAATTTTAATGATATAAAAACCCCTTAGAAGGAATTGCATAAGCTATAGAAACAAAGAAAAGAAAAACTTCTACTAAAATGTGTCATTAAAATTTTTTTAAAACTTCCCACACATTATCTATATAGTATTTAAAAAAAAGAAAGAAAGAAAGAGCAGCTGTGTATGTGCCAATATATGTCAACACGTTTCGCGATAACTTATCACAAGAAACACACAACCAAACCGTGAATGAAGTGCAGTAATCTGAAACCAATGCACTCAATCCGGATTCTCAATTACTCAAAACCATATCAACTTCCATTTTAGCACGTTTTGGTTTTTTGTTAATTCTTGATAAATCCTGAAAAGCCAAAATAAAATAAAATAGTGTACAAACAAAAGAATTAAAGAAATGAAAATATTTTTTTTCAAACTCTTAGAAAATCCATGATCTTCACTAAAAATTCCAGTATGGTCCCACCTAATTAAACTCTTCTTAGACTTCATAGCTCATGTATTCCCATAATCCATCGTATTTCTTGAGAAAAAAACCAATATCAAAAAGATGTAAACAAGCACACGCAAGAGAAACATACAAATAGATAACTATTTTATGTATATGCAAGAAAAAGAAGACATAAACAGAATGTTATAGGAAGGGTCATAGATAATGGGTTTTGTTTTGAAGGAAAAAAATGGCAGGGACAACAGCAACAAAAACATAAAGAAATACAAGAGTACTTTATCCATGTAGGTGTACATGGATACGGGTTTTGTTTTGAAGGAAAAAAATGGCAAGTACAACAGCAACAAAAACATAAAGAAATACAAGAGTACTTTATCCATGTAGGTGTACATGGATACGAGTTCTATGTATATGCCAAGAAGATAAAATCTCTTTAAATTGTTAATCTCTTTACTATTATTTCCTATAATTATCATATCATCAACGCAAATTAATAGAATAATTCCCTTCCATCCACATACTTCACAAACAAAGTGCGGTTAGTTTGTCCTTCCTTATAGCCAAGTTATCTAATAGTAATATTGAATTGAGCGAACTAAATTCAAGGAGATTACTCCAGACCATGGCAATTTCTTTAACTTGCACTCTAAACTAGACAACTTATTCCATTAAATCCTAGAGGCAATTTGATGTAAGCATATTCTTCTAGTTTTCTAGTCAAAATTGTTGAGAACCAACAAATAGAACTCAAGTAGAGATTAATTTTGCTATGGGTGCAAACATTGCTTTATAGTTGATGTCATAGTTTGAGTTTACCCTTGATTGAGTGATCTCACTTTGAATCTCTCTATTAGAATGAAGTTCTTCTACAACTTTTAGTATAGGTGCTTGAGGTAATTAAAGTAGCATGATTAAGGCTTTTGTGCCAAAAAATGACACAAGAAAGAAAGGACTACTATAAGTAATAAAGACCATTCGTTCCTCAACATGTAAAGTTATTTTCTTAAAGGATAGCTCTTAAAATTCATTGTGTAACACTCTGAAATTTTATGATTTACAGAATTTAAATTTTATTATTTTCAATTTTGTGAGATTTAATCATTCCTTATATTGTTATTATTTTATTTAAAATCTTGGGGCCAATTTGTAATTTTTGAAAAATTTAATTGAACAAAAATATAAAACTTAGGGGCTTGCATGAAAACCCTCTAGTCAAGTAAGGTCGAAATGATATTTTAATTAACTTGGAGACTTAATTGAATAACTTCATATATATTAAGGACTAATTTGCCAAAAAAAAAAAAAGAGGGAAGGTTGATTT
>JACGDI010005332.1:698950-750908 GCA_014898725.1 Jacaranda copaia | reverse complement strand
CAGCAGTTGTACCGACCGCCACGTGTCATCGACGTGGAGATATTCAACCTGCCATATAGGCTAATAAGGGATGATTCGGTGGTCGATTTGTGTCGACCAGAGACAATAGGTTGCAGGCGTGGCTTGATCCTGGTGTCGATGCAGGTCAACTGTGGATGCTGCCACGTGGAGTCGATACAGGTCGACCATGAATGCTGTCACAAGAGATCAATTTAAGTCGACCAGGTACTTGTTCTTTGGGCCTGTTGGTCTTTATCATTTAGGATTGGGCCTATTGGGCTATCCCATATCAATTTTTAAGTAACAACAAATTTTATCTTGTCACAAAATGACTCAATAGTAACAAAAATTAATATTTTAAGTTATCACTATTAATAATTAGTAACACCCATATTGTGACAACTTAGTGACAATACAAATTGTTACTACAGTTTGTGACAATATTTTCAATATTACTATAAGTGTGTCATTAATTGTTTATAGTGACAATTCTAATACTATTCTTATCACTCTTTAGTTTGTAAAAATTATTAAGATAACAAAATTAAATTTTTTGTCACCTAAGATACATAATTAGTGACAAATTTTACATTGTCACTTACTATTTTGTCACCAATTTATCTTTTTCTTGCAACATATTTAGATTGTGCCATCATTAGATGTCTATAACTTAGTATTGCATGAAAGTCATGGTTATACTTTTGCATAAGATGATGGCCAGCATCTCTTACTATGTTCAAGTACAAGCTTTTTCTAATGAATCCAAAAATTTTCCATTCTCCACCTTCTTCATTCATCATTTCTAGCAAATTCAAGAGTGAGTATTAGGGTTTTAAGTTCATTAACAAATATTAATTTTCATTATTAATGTACCATTTAGAAAAAAGTAATTATTATTTTTGTCATTTCTCAAGGATTAGTTCACGTGGACCCTCAATATGTTCATGTACTTTCTTAAAAGACTTCATGATTGTGGATGATTGAATCACTACTTTAAACTAATTGAAATTTTTTCTACCTCGAACCTTGAGTTTAAATAACTTTTTGTCTAAAATCACAAAAATAAATAAATAAATAAATTCAATTGTCAAAGTATTATTTGAACAAGAGTGTTTTTGGAGGCAAGCATCTTTGCAAGTGATACCAAAACAACGACTTCATTGTGCATGGAGGTTTGCATAAGATAGAGCTAGAAAGAGGAGAGAAAGCCACAATGGGTGCATCTACATAACATAATGCAATGCAACGCAACCCTACCTACCTCCCATAAACACACTCACACTCGAAGAAAGGATTGGTTTCTTTTCTTTCCAATGGTTTTCTTCTACCATAATAAGTATCATTTCATGTTAGTCATGTGAAAAAGATCTGCTTTCAGAGTCTTGATCTTATCTTATAAGTTCGAAGTTAACCTAAAGAGGCAAAATCTACAACCTTTTACCATTGGGTTGCCACATGCTTTAGTTTTAATTTTCTTGCTATTTTTGTTCTCATTCAACTTTCCATGAAGATCATTATATCATCTTCTTATTTGTGTTCATAAATTGCCTCAAAATTTTGGGTGCCATAGCAATGAAATCAGTTCCAGTTAGCCAAAAAAATAAGCACAGCACACTATTAAAGGCCAATGTTGAAAAGAAAGCATGTTGGAGATTCTTACGTAGAAGGCCAGTGAATTCTCTTTCATACTAGATATATCGTTCCATTTTTATTTTATATCAATACTAAAGCACTGGGACTATCTAAGCATTGCTATTCAAGGCCCTACTATAAGTTTTATTCATGTGCAAATCGTTCCATTAATGTAATTTTCAAAATATTATTCATGTGCAAATCGTTCCATTTTATTTTATATCAATACTATAAGTTTTATTCCTATCTACATCTGGCAAATGTTCATGAATTGAACCGCAAATAATCAAGTTCTTCACATGAAACCCCACATAGTCGTAACTCAAAAGGGAAACACTCAGCATAACGTAAAGGACAACCTAGAGCTTCCAATCAACAATTCTTGATTTCACTTGGATCGCTGTACAATTTATGGAAGTATCCATAGCACAAACCTTATATAATATGAAGCTTTTATTTGATCAATTATTAGTATTTCTGGATCACATTACTTTGTTTGTTATTTATTTGAGATTCTATTATATTTTAGGGTCAATTACATCCCCTCCCCTTAAGTTTGGTGTAATTACCAAAAAACCCTCATTATTTTGAAAATTACAATTGCCCCACTGAACTTTCAAACTAAAATGTAATATTGATGGAAAGTATAAAATGATCAAAATGCCCTTTTGTCAAAAAAAAAAAAAAAATTGATTGAAATATCAAAAGAAAGAAATACCCTTGGACCTATTTATAATATTTTTGAATTATGTGGGTTTATTTGATATATTTTTATCACCTTCAATTTTTTAAAAATATATTTATACATATACATATATATATATTATATTATATACAAACATATTTATATAAATATACTATGTGTGTGTATATATACCACCCCCACCACCAACTGCACCGCTACCATCATGGCCACCCCCCACCACCCGTATTGGCTTGCTATTGCCATGGTAGCAGAAGGCTACAGCAGCAACAGCAAATTGCTGCTTGCTGCCCAAGCTGCCATGGCGGTAGGCGAAAGAAAAGGGGAAGGGGGAGGTGCACCGGGTGGGGCAAAATGGGCAAGGGGTAGGTTGGATAGGGTTTTATTTTTATTTTTTTAATGTTTTTAATTAATAAATAATTTAAATAACATATATATTTAATTTTTCATTTATTATGTTTCGAATTAATTAATTAATAAATTTATAAGTTTATTTTGGAGTGATTTGTTATTTGAATAAATATTTTAAATATTTTTTAATTTAGATATGTTTATTATTTTAATAAATAATATAATTAATTTTTAAAAAAATTATCTTTTTTAATTAAATAAATAATATATGTTAAAAATATATATTAATTTTTTATTTTTTAATTGACATAAAACTAATTGAATTATAAATGTGTTTATAATTTTAATATTATTAAGTATATAATTAAAATCATATTTTTAGATGATAGATTTGAATTTTCATCTTTTTAATTTTTAGTTTACTCTGTTTTTAATTAATAAAAATGTTTAATTAAATTATTTTAGATGTCATTATTATTTTCTCATTTTAAAAATTATTAAAAATATATTATCATGATAGATTTAATTTATTTTAATTTTTTACTTCTTTTACGTTTTAGTTAAATTGAATTGAATTGAATTAAATATTTTATATATACTACTATTTTAATATTATTAGATTATTTTAATAATATAAATTTATATTTAACATAATTTAATATGTTATATTTTAATGATATAAATTTAATTAAATTATTTTAGATATGCTCATTATTTCTAATATTATTGAATATAGATTCCAATTATTAAAATTATATGTTCCAAGATGATAGATTTGATTTATATTTTTATTTTCTTATTAAATTCAATTGAATATAATTAAATTGTCTTAGATACATTTACTATTTCAAATTCACCCTGGATTCTTCTTTGTTTTCTTACATTTAAGACCTCAAACAAAAAAGTAATAACAAACACACCCTTAATTAATTAAAAAATCTTACAATACCACCCCTGAAGATATTTTTGTTCACTAAAAAAAGTCAAACTAGGTCAAAAATGAAGTCAATGACCCTAAGGACATTTTTGGAATTTCACCCTAATTTTTTAACAACAGTTGGTCAAAATCATAAGGTTGACTAATGACTAGACAAAAATGTTGGACGACAACAAAGTTCAGGAGGGTAAATGTAATTTTTAAAATAACGAGGATTGTTTTGATAATTATGTCGAACTACAGGAGAAGTGGATGTAATTGACCATATTTTTTAAACAAATTAGTTCAACGCTCCGTTCTCAGGTTGGGCAGTAAGGGTCGGAGAAGGCCAATCACTCATTCTTAAAACTAGCATTTTTAAGACCAAAGAGTAGGGCGAAAAGGGGGGGAAAGCTCTCTGTTCCTGGTTCTCCTGTAGCTGGAACCTCCGGAACCACAAGAATCCTTAATTAGAATGGGATTCTAACTCAGTACCTTTTGAGTGAGATTTTGAGAAGAGTTGTTCTTTGGAGAGCACAGTACGATGAAAGTCGTAAGCTGTGTTCGGGAGGTTATTGTCTGTCGTTGGCCTTTATGGTAGAATCAGTCGGGACATAAAAATATAGTTTTTAACCCCATATTGAGATTAAAAACTCCCCAACAAATGAAGGTGCTTCTCTTGAAATTCATTTGTAATTCGTGGCAGAATATTCAGCCCCCCTATGCATCAGCTGGATAGTAGTCACAACTAAACTACAAAGCACATACAACATAAACACTAAATAAAAATTAAACATGAAAAATAAAAAGAAAGAGAAATGCGTTCAAGGGATTGTTACCTTTTCAATTGAGCTCACAGCTCATGTATTAGTTTTCCGTTTCCTATTTGTAAATCATGAGATTAGCGAAGACTAAAAGTATAACCGATGCATAACAATGAAGAATTTGATATTTATTAATGACCAATCAAATTCAATTCCAGAACAAGAGAAACAACTTTTTGTACGTCCACTAACCGAAGCAAGCAAATTCGGAATATGGGGAGGCGAAAAGAATGTTCAGATTAATACATTAGTAATTAGAAAATAAAGAATATAAATTATCATTAGGTAAAAATCCCTCATAAGGAAGTCATAGAAACAAAAGGAAAAAAAGAAGAAGAAGAAGAATTTTTAACTGAAATGTATCACTAAAAGTTGGGATAATTATAATTTTGGTCCTCAAATATAACCATTTATTTATTTTTAGTCCCTAAACAATCTTGAGTTACACTTTTGTCCCTCAAATTGTCATTTTTTTTTAACAATTTTCATCATTTCCATTACTTTAGGCATTAAAATCAACGGAAAGTGGTCATGTGCACATCATGTGACCACTTTTGGAGGGAAAAACTTGGAAAAATTATAATTTTGGTCATCAAATATAACCATTCATTTGTTTTTAGTCCCTAAATAATTTTGACTAATTACGGTTGTGCAAGGTGGCACTGCCGATTATTGGACAGTGCAGGAAGCCATAAATGTGGTGCTTCTCAAGAACATCCATCGAACTGTGGTTCATGTGGCACCTAGCATTTATTGGTAGCTTGTGTATGTGGCCAAGACGAAAAACCTCAAATCACTCACTGGAATCTGCCTCGATGATACGCTGTTGACATGGAACAATACCACTACCAAAATTGTCTACCACCAACCATCGCGACTGATTGGAATTGGGACATTTGGATGTGGGAGTACGATTGTTAAGGGAGAGGATTTTATTGCTGAGAACATCAACTTTGAAAATTCTACTACTTAAGGCTTAAGACAAGTTGTAGCAATTAGAATAACGGCTGACATTGTGCATTCTACACCTGTAGATTGTTTGGTTGACATGATGCTTTTTTTTGCTGAGAAGCAATATTTGAGGGATTACCACACTGAAGGAAGTGTAGACTTTTTTTTTCTTGGGTAACAATACTACTCTTTTAGAATATTGTCATATCCATTGGAAGTCAACTAGATATATATTAGCTCAAAGTAGAAAATCTTTCCAAAAGATAACTGGATATGTATTCTTGAGATGTGTTATCACCTGCGATGGAGAGACACAGTACACATATCTGGCACAGCTATGGGGACCTTTTGGAAGGGTGGTCTATGCATACACATATATGGATAGTTATGTTCGTCATGCTGATTGGAATAATTGGAGAAAGATTGAGAATGAAGGAACTGCTTGTTTTTATGAGTACAAGTGCTTTGGGCTAGATAATTGCCCATTAAAACGTGTAACATGGGCAAGAGAACTAATGGATAATGAAACTGAGCAGTTTCTTGCACATAGTTTTATTGACCAAAATTGTAACTTAAGAATATTTATGGACTAAAAGTAAATAAGTGGTTATATTTGACGACCAAAATTATAATTTTTCCAAGTTTTTCCTTTCAAAAGTGGTCACGTGATATGCACATGACTACTTTCCACCAATTTTAACGCCTTAAGTAACAAGGACGAAAATTGTTAAAAAATGACAATTTGAGAGACAAAAGTGTAACTTGAGATTGTTTAGGGACTAAAAGCAAATAAGTGGTTATGTTTGAGGATCAACATTATAATTATCCCCTAAAAGTTTTATTAAAATTTGCCAAACATTATCTAGATAATGCTTTGGGAAAAAGCTTTGTGACTACCAGTATAAAAAAAATTAAACCACAACTACTATAAAACTTCTCTTAGAAACTAGAGCACAAAAAAATATATCAAATTCCAGACAAACTTAAAATTAAATTATCGAGTATCAATTAAAAGAAATAACATTTCCATTTTTCTATGTAAAACTAACCAACTTTCACCATGAAGGTGAAAACTTATTCCAAGAAATACATAACCAAACCATGAACTGAAGCATATTAATCCAAAACTAAAAAGACTGCTACTGACTTATCAAAAAGGGTCTGATGAGCACCTTTGTCGAGACATCAACATTGATGCTAATCCCCATAAACGTCTACTCAACTATTGTGCTTCAACACATTTTAGGGAGAACGAACTAGCTCTCGTTTGAGTGCCATTTCACCCTGGCCATAGCTCATTCATCAACATCATTTAGTTCAAACCTCCACTTAGTTCCACCCAAGCTTTATCCTAAAAGCTAGCCCTTTAAGTGGTTCCTTCCAAAATGCTAATTGATACTTAAATTAAATGGTTGTAAACTAGGGTTGAGAATGCCATAGTCTCCTTATCTTAACATCAACTTTGATTCGCTGCCAAGCTTGACTGTTGAAATTATCTATTTGGCATCTTATAAGGAAGTGGAGTTGTAGTTCTTTCTCTAAATCTTTGACCTTAGCGAGCACATAGTCCGCTGATCTTTGATTGCATGCCCACTAGGGTTGAATCTCATTTCCTAAGTAATCTACTTCGCTTGTTGGTAGGTTGTCAATTCCTATTAGTATTTATCCATGATATCTGAGATCTATTGAGTTTGGCCTTAGGCCATTATTTTGAAGTTTAGTTATGGGGTTTCTCTATGAAACCATAGAGGGAAATATGTTGCCTGAACTAGTTATGGATGATGTTAGGACAATATGAGATTCAAACTCAACTAACAAACCAAGCCACAAAAGAATCACTAATGAAACTTTGAACGTCAATAATATCTGTCACTCACAATACCTTCCACTTGATTGATAGTCATGAACCATTTCTAAGATTATTATAGAAAAAAGAGTTAACACCTAGGAGAACTCAGTACAACGATCATCTTGAATCGGATCAGCATCATGAATAACAATATATGTCTATCAAATCAATTCATCATCTAAACTTGAATAGTATAACATAGGAAGTTCTTTTATCCATATAAATCAAAATACGAGCTTTATTTTTTTCCAAGCAACACTTATTTGAAGAAAATATTGAGGAAAATGGGGAGGTTATCCCACCCTTGATGGAAAAGGCCAACCAAGCTTAAGTTCATTAAGATATATCCTATCATCCATGTTAGGTTTGTTAATGTGGAAAATCTCCAAAGCCAATAGCTAAATTGCTAGCAATTCCATGGGTTTCTCCTCAACCACTTGATTTGAATTTAGTCTTAGTTTGGTCTCTTATATGAGAAGAGTAGTCATTGTAACATGAAAATCTCTAATCAATGGGAGGAAAAAGAGCATAGCAAGTTATTCATTTGCAAAACCCAATAGTGAAATTGAGATTGCTTAACCTCAAAAGCTAATTCATGTGTACGCAACGCTATCTATTGTACCTATTTATTTAGGGCTTATTTGCTTCACATGATAAGGCATGAGAGATATATTTTCAAACTTTATCTTTTGTTTGCTTCAAATTTTTACGGCCCATGATACCTTTGCGGCCCGACATGGTATCATGGGCCAAACTGATTTATCGATCAAGCTAAGATAGCTTGATCCATTTTCCATCTTTTTAAATCTAATATGATAAGGAATGAAAAAGTCATTCTTACCCCACACATGAAAATCCTAACCTCAACACATTTTGCCAAATTCTGCAGCCATATTTTGAAAATTTACCTTCTTAGAAGTTAGGACACTTTGGATATTACAAAGCGTAATCACATTGAGCAATCTTGCGAACTAAACATTATATAGTATCAAGTGTGGGATATCACTAATTTCTAAAATCAAAATAAAAAATAGATTACATGATATTGAATACCATTTGTAACTTATATATCAGTAGTATATGAATCTTGCCAAATCCTATATGCCCAAACAAACAAGCCCTTTTGGAATTTGATAGGAATGCTAAGCTATATAGTTGAAGATATCAATGAGAAAGAAAATGTAGAAGAATTAAAAATCAATTTAAGCCCCTCATGATGTCGCAGAGAGAGGAATTAGTGAAGTAAGGAGTGGAGATTCCCCTATAGAGAGCTGAATGTGGTTTGACATTCACGTCCTACTTCTTGCTTGCCTCATTAAATTCAAATTGAGAGAGATAAATTGAACAAGTTAGGTTCACCCTATTAGGTGATACTGTTAAACCAAAATTGGTTTATTTGCTAAAAATTATGTCTAGGCATGATTGGTTTTACATTATTCCTTCTCATCTTCCTCCATACCTATTTTTCCTCTAGTCTATCCTATAAGAGTAAGATATGTATGCCTAAACTAGTAAAGGGATTCGGTATAGCAGCTCATGTTCATTTGTGATGCACACTCCTACTGGAAACATATCTTAGCTATAGGAAGCATGGTCCTGAAAAGAACTTTAGTTTGTTAGTTCAGACTCAACTCCTCACTTTATAATAGTGGACCTATAGGTTAGGCAGGGGAGCTTCTTTTTTCCATTGTTTTTCATGAGTGCACTTTAGTTTTCCCCTTACTAGTCAAAGGGATTTATGAGTAGAGATCTTTGACCAACTGTCTTCTCTTCCTGTCACTTTACACTACTAGCTCAATCCAAATTCTTAATTAATCAATAAACTTTCTAGAAAAACCCAGAAAAGCAAAAATAAAACAAATTAATGCACAAAACTGAAAAATAAAGAAATGAAACTCTTAGAAAAGTCACCAACTTCATTGAAAATTCTAGTAAGATCCCACCTAATTAAAGTCTTCTTAATATTTCCACAATATTGCATCGTATATCTTGGATAAAAATCAATATCAGTAATAATGATGCATAGAAATGTACACAATGAAACATACAAATAGATAACTTTTTCATGTATATGCAAGAAAAAAACACATCAGAGGAATGTTTAGAGGGAGGCTCATAGGTAACAGTTCCGTTGTGAAGAAAAAAATGGCAAATAGGATACCAGTAAGAACGTAAATATGAACATACAAAAGAAATACAAGAATAGTGTATCCATCTAGACATATGCAAACAAGAGTTGAATGTATACGCCGAGAAGAGAAAATCTCCTCAAATTTTTAATCTTTTGACTATCATTTCCCATGATTATCATCTTAAACAAGATCAATATTCTCTTCTTTTCTTGATAGAATCTGAATGAATGGTTGGAAAATATATTTGGCCATTTTGAAACGATTTGAAAATGAGCCTTACATTAGACTTGTCTTGTAAAAGATATACCCAATGTACATGAGTGTGGTCATCAATCATGAACCATCTCAATTAATCCTGTGACATTAGATGATCGATCTGGCTCCAAATATGACTACAGCTAAGATGAATAGTTTTGAAGATCATTGTGAATGGTCAAGGTAATCTTTCCTCAATTATTCTATAGATATAAAAAATTTTGCACTTAAACATAGGGAGTTCTTCCATAACTTTTGTTATAGGTGCAAAAGATAATTAAAACCAGTGTGACCGAGGAATTTCTGCCGTAAAATGGCATTACAAATAGAGAACTTCATCACTGAGTATTTTAAATTGTATATTGAATTTCAAAGCATTGAGATAGCTTTTGAAATTTGAATACATCATTTGCGAAAAACTTCCCAAATTTTGTGGGCAATTGCGTGCAGTAGGTGTATCCCTCCAATTTCCATCCTCATGTCTTGTAATGGGCCTTACTGCAGGCGGAGTAATCTCACTTGTGAGATGCTAGGTCCTCAATTCTCCTCTCATTATGATCAATAAAAATTGGAACCATTTGCAGAAGTTGGATACGTGTAACTTATGCTGGGTAATTTGCAGGACTTGGGTTGTAAGGATTCGGTAGTATCAACTATATGAGCAAAAGAAGTTAATTCAATTATTGGCTAAAACCTTCTCTCTCTTGGACTTGACTTCGTTGTGGATTTGGTGTTCATCACTCAGTACAATCAAAATAGAGACAACAACAAGGTCACTACTGATGGAAAGAATTCAACAATGCCAATGTGTGACATTAGCAGGACTACTCGACTTAGCTATACATGAAAGTGGTAGAATTTTCAATAATCCTTCATCTTGTTTTATTTTAGATAATCTTATGATATGTAGGGACTAGGTACCGGGAATAGATAGCAAGATTCTAGGAATTCAACAATCATAAATCAATTGAATTTAGGAGCAAAGTCCAAAATTAGAAATTTTTATTATTTGAAATTTCAAAAACTTGAGCTTTCTTTTCTTTTCTTTTCTTCTGAACAATCATTTTTACTCGTTGCATTGTAGAGAGAGACAGTTTTGTTGTTATTTGTATTCTTATATTTATAGAGAGACAGGATGATTGAGAAAAAAAGCCCATTTAAAGATAATACCACATAAATATTAGATTTTGGTCATTCCGATGAGGAAAAAAGTAATCAACGGAGATTAGCAATATAATTTTGAAACAAACAAGGTTTTGGTATGTTGCGGCTTGATTATTTTCATATTAAATATTTTCTTTCAAAGATTTCATCAAGCAATTCATCAATAGAATTAATTAATTGAATATGGCATTTTCTAGGAATTGCATGGTCTAAAATATTTAGGACGAATTAGCATCCAGGTCAACATTAATTTTTATCAAACCACGCATATCCAAAGATTTCAGCAATCAAGTCAATAATGTAATTAATTGATGCCGTTTATTTCGTTGATCCCTTGGTCCAATAAAAAATTCTAATCAAATATACAAGCAAATCGAAAAGTTTTTAACAAAATCTTTAGAAGATTTCATCAAAATTTTCAAAAATACAATTAACTAGCTGAAACTGATATATTTCACTTGATCAAGTGAATACAGTACTTGGTATGTGTTTTTTTTTTTATTTTCTAAAAAGAAGTTACTATGATTCAATTGATTAGAATTGGCAAAAAGAATAAAAATGAAAATAAATTTTAGACTGGTTTTTGTAGAATTAAAAAGTAAAAAAAATTCATTATATCTAACATTTTATGTAAGTCTACACCTTGCATCATAGATATAGTTTTTCGGCATAATTATAATTTTGGTCCTCAAACATAACCACTTATTCGTTTTTAGTTTCTAAACAATCTCAAGTTTCACTTTTGTCCCTCAAATTGTCATTTTTTTAACAATTTTCATTCTTTCTGTTATTTTAGGCATTAAAATTGACGGAAAGTGGTTATGTGCACATCACGTGACCACTTTTGAAGGAAAAAATTTGGAAAAATTATAATTTTGGTTCTCAAATATAACCACTCACTCGTTTTTAGTTTGTAAACAATCTTTACTAATTATGGTTGCGCAAGATGGTGCTGCCGATTATTGTATTGTGTAGGAAGTCATAGATGCGGTGCCTCTCAAGAACACCCATCGGACTGTAGTTCATGTGGTGCCTAGCGTTTATCGGTAGCCCATGTATGTGCCCAAGACGCAAAACCTCATCACACTCGTTGGAATCTACCTTGATGATATGCTGCTGACATTGAACAATACCACCTCCAAAATTGTCTACCACCAACCATCACGAGTGATTGGAATTGGGACATTTGGATGTGGGAGTATGATTGTTAAGGGGGAGGATTTTACTATTGAGAACATCAACACTACAAGAAAAATTGCATTTAGTGGCATTAAAAAGTGTAACTTAAATAGTTTTATAATGGCATATTTATATTTAATGATATTTTTAAAAGTGTCAATTATAGTAGTGTAACTGAAGGAATAAATGTTATTAATTTACCTCTACTGTGACATTAATAAAATGCAAGAAAAAATATATTAGATAGTACATTAAAATTTTACAAAAAGTGAATTACATAACATGCCAAAGTGCCATTAAAGAAAATTCTAAAGGGCATGTCAATATGCTACTAAAAATGTATGTAGTGACATATCAAAATGCCACTAAATTTCCTTTAAATGACAAAATAATACGCCACAAAAAGTAAAGTAAATAACATATTAAAATGTCAAAAAAATAACTTTAAATGACATGCTAACATGCCATAAAAAATGCATATAGTGATGTTAAAATGTCACTAAAAATTTCTTTAGATGGCTTACTAACATGCCATAAAAATTAATTAAATAGCATGCTAAATTAAATGGCAAAAAAGATTCCTTTAAATGACATCTTAATCTACCACCAATAGCCATATTATGAGACCCCAAGATGCTTCAATTGCATTATATGAGACTTGAACCTATGATATCTTACTTAAAAAGATATGAGTTTACCTTCAAGTTATCCACCAAATGTTCATTATAAATATTAAAAAATATTATTATATTCTTATACTTTAAAAGTATATTTTCTCAATTATTTAAATATATACTCAAAATTATTTTATTAAATAATACATTTGGAAAAGTTTGAGACATTAAATTTAGAGATAGAAAATATTCAAAAATATAATTTATAGGTGAGGAGAAAAAATGGGCAAAAACTTAGTTTTTTATACTTCTTGAAAAATATGATTAATTTAGTTGATACATTAAAATTATATTTAAGCAGTTAATTTAATCAATGCATTATGATACGATATAAAATTGTATATTTTACAATTATTAATAACTATGTATACTTTATCTATTTTTGTGTGATATTTCTTTCATATTACACCATAACTAAATTGAGTTATGTTTCTCTCCTTTTTTTTTTAAAAAAAAAAGTAGTATTGCTAATTAAATGCTTTAAACATATAGTTATGTAGTAATTTCAATAAAATTATATTTTTATAATATTGATTAATCAATTACTACTAAGTAACACTATATTGTAAAACAGAGTTAAATTAGTGCTACTAAATAATTTATGGTACCTTTTATAAATGAAACCATAAATAAATATGAGAAACATTTTTTTTTTGGCACTACTTAAATGCCTTGCAAATATATTTTTGTTGGCATTTACAATCAAATGTCACTATTATTTTGTTATTTATTAATTAAATGCTACTAAATATTGTATTACAGTAATATTTTTCAACAATCATCATCATATTACTCTTATGTGTCATTACACTATCGAATGCCACTAAATATTTTGTGGCATTTTTTTTAGGTGCCACCATAAATAAATATGAGTGACATGTTTTTAAGAAAAATTAATGGCACTAGTTAAATGCCTTCAAATTATATTTTTCTTGGCATTTTTATCAAATGCTGCAATTTTATGTTATTTAATAATTAAATGTTACTAAATATTTTATTATAGTGACTTTTTTCATGACTCACTATTTTATTTTTGCATTTCATGCACTATAAAAGCCACTAGCTTAGTGCCACTAAATAATTTATGGCATCTTTCTTCAAACGACACTATAACTCTATGTTAGTGGCATTTTTCTAAAAAGAATTAATGACACTAGCTAAATGCCTTTGAAATACAATTATCTTGGCATTTTTAATTAAATATCACTATTTTGTTTATCATTTAATAATTAGATTCCACCAAATATTAAAGTATAGTAGCATTCTTTTATAATTATTACCATAATACTTTTTTGTATGATTATGTTATAAAATTTCACAAAGTTAATGCTTCTAAATGTGAATTTTCCTGTAGTGCAACTTCGAAATACTGCTCCTCAAAGCTCAAGACAAGCTGTAGCAATTAGAGTGATGGCTGAAATTGTGCTTCTAAAACTGTAGATTGTTCGGTTGGCACGATACTTTTATTTGTTGGGAAGCAATATTTGAGGGACTGCTATATTGAAGGAAGTGTAGACATTTTTTTTTGGGTAACAACACTACTCTTTTAGAGTATTGCCATATCTACCGCAGGTCCACTGGATATATATCAGCTTAGAGTAGAAAATCTTCCTAATAGATAACTGAATATGTATTCTTGAGATGTTTTGTCACAGGCGATGGAGAGACACAGTACATATATCTGGGATAGCCAATGGGGACCTTCGGGGAGGGTGGTATATGCATACACATATATGGACGGTTACATTAGTCATGTTGGTAGGAATAACTAGGGAAAAATTAAGAATGAAGGAACTGCTTATTTTTATGAGAACAAGTGCTTTGGGCCAGATAATTGCCCCTTAAAACGTGTAACATGGGCGAGAGAACTGATGGATGATGAAGCCGAACAATTTCTTGCACACAGTTTTATTGGCCAAAATTGTAACTCAAGAATGTTTAGGGACTAAAAGTGAATAAGTGGTTATGTTTAAGAACCAAAATTATAATTTTTTCAAGTTTTTCCCTTCAAAAGTGGTCACGTGACGTGCACATGACTACTTTCCATCAATTTTAATGTCTGAAGTAACGGCAAAGATGAAAATTGTTAAAAAAAAAATGACAATTTGAGGGACAAAGTGTAACTCGAAATTATTTAAAGACTAAAAGCAAATAAATAATTATGTTTGAGGACCAAAATTATAATTATCCCTAGTTTTTCTTTTGATCTCAATCCAGCATATAAGGTGAGGGTCACGTCACCCAACAAGCATGAAATCTTCTATTCAAATCCTACCCAAATGTGCAGAAATTGTCTCTCTTTTAATTATGAGTTTTATTTAATACCGTAATTATTGATTATGAAAATAAAAAATTGCATGTACTATAAACTTTGAAATGAGTAAGATTGTCATATGGCTTGCTAATGTGCCTTTGGTGTTGGAAATGAGAGACAAAGCCGCTATATATAGTTAAGATAGAATATTCTCCGGAATGACCGGCTTGATAAAGAGGCCCAATATCGCTTTGTATTTTTTATGGTTCGCACTCAAAATATTGAAACGTAATTCAAGTACTTTTATATTTTTAAGAAATGGACAAGGGCACTTCACTATAATTAATATGGACAACTTTAGTTAGCTTTTCATGACTTAATTTTAAACCCTCTTTCTAAAATGCATGTTCTAGCAGACGACACTAAAATTATAGCTCCACCACCATGCGTGCGTAATATCCCAACAGTGCTTGCACAGCGCAATGCACAATGTGTACACATTATGTGCCATGTGTGTGCAAATGCATCTATCCTGGAGAAACTCAAAAGCAAAAGTAATTTATGTCTAGGAGACTTTATAACGCTTCATTTTTTATAGTGTTCTTCCAAAAATACATCATAAAAACTAGAATAGACTAGATTAGATTGTCTTGTATGTGAAAGAGTACTAACATGTCTCTTATTCCCAATTATATGAGCTCACACGAGAAAGCTTTAGCATTATGGAGTACAATTTTATTTTTTATTTTTGGTAAAAGGAGTATGCTTTTCTTAACAATAAGCTTAATTAAATACTAAGACTACCTCTATCTCTAACAAAGCAAATCCACATTCTTCTGGCAATTTGGGATATAACTGAGGTATTTGATGTTCCTACTTTTTAAAGAAAATATCCTGTCCACATATACAAATTTCTTGCTCTTTGTCTTTCAACGATAAGACCATCAATGACGTTCTTTTGAATCATAAAACTTCCCATCATAGAATGAGAGTATGAAGACCATTTCTTTAGCTCCCATGAATTGCCTCTCCTCGAAAAAATTCTGCCTAAAGTTACCAAGCCCATAATGAAGTTTTCTTTTGCAGCATCATCCCAATAATCATTGAGTAATGCCAGAACCAATGAATAACCTCCCCCCACCACACTTGCACTTCTTCTCTTTGGCTATTAAATTAATTATGTGATTACTCTTTGGATGTACTAGATTTTGTAAATGCTCAGCCTAACACTCAAATAAGTTCCTGTTTTAATGATATTCCTAGAGTATAAACTGCAGAAATCTGACATGTTATTAGGCCATTATGTGTCAGAATATTAATCCAAGTAAATGGTAATGAAGAAATTTTGGTGGGAATTAGTTTAACTCATAAATTGATTTTTATGTTATCTATTTGAAATTACTAGATTAGTAAAGATCGAAAGTGTATTTGGTCCAAAACAATTAATATTTTTAATATTTATTATTGACTATTCTTGCACAAGTCCAGAACTAAGGATACTTCTCTTCATTTTAGAACCATTCATGATAGCAAGCAAATTTCAAATGCGATGATCAAAAGAAAATGATTCATATAATATACTGATACTTAGAAAATAAAGATTACAGAATTTTCTCTAGGCAAAAAGCTTTTAAAATAAATTTTAGAAATAAATAACAAATAGACTAAATTGTGTGATGGAAAAATTTTTGAAATTTGCCACACATTGAAAAACATGTCCAATGTGAATATTAAATATGTCAAACCACAATCACTGTGGAACTTGTCTTAGAAACCAAAATATAGATAACATATCTAATAGTCAACACATTGTAAATGAAGTCACCTAGTATCACTTACAAGGAACAACGGATCCATTTATTTATATAAAACTAACCACATTTCACAATAAAGATATTAACTTAACCACAAGATATATAACCGAACTATGAAATGAGGCATATTAATCTAAGATGAATAGAGTAGCTCAATGTAAATTCTCAATCAATCCAAACCACATAAATAACTTCCATTTAGGAATTTTAATATTTTTGGCAATTTTTCATAAAACTTTAAAGCTAAAATATAACAAAACAATGAATAAAAAGAAAAAAACATAAAAGAAAAGTAAAAATTTTTCCAACTCCTAGAGAAGCCACTGGCTTGGTGGGAAATTCCAACTAAATTAAACTCGTCTTAGATTTTAGTACTCATTCAATCGTATAATCTATTTATTAGTTGAGCAAAACCAATATCAATAGAAAAGAAATACACCAAAGTATATGGGCACAAACAAAGAAACATACTGATTGATACACTTTTTCATATCTATAAGAAAAGAACACATAAAGGGAATATGTGGTGTGAGGGTCCATGGGTAATAGGTTTAGTTGTGAAAAATAAAAAATAAAAAATATAATACCAAGAAGTATGTAAATAGACCACACAAACATATAAAAGAAATAAAAGAAACTGTTTATCCAACTACATACATAAATACAAAATTGTATCTATATGCCAAAATCTCTTTATATTGTTAATCTCGTGTATCATTTCCTACGCTTATCGTGTCAATATACTATTAGAATTGATTCTGTGCTACATACATGGTTCACAAATAAAGTGTGGTTAGGTTGCCTTTACTTATAGCTAAACTATCCAATAGCGCTATTGCATCTGGTGACTCGAACTCAAGAAGGTTACCTAAGACCATGCAAGGATTTCTTCAACGTCTATGTAATACTAGGCTCTTGATCTCCGTCAAATTCACGAGGCAATTTTAGGTAAATGTATTCATTTACATTTTTGTTAAGAAAAACATTCTTGACATCCATTTCATACATTTCATAATCAAGATTATCTAGAAGAGACAACAAAACTCAAATCGAGTTTAATGTTCTTCGTGCACAAATGTTTCATCATAGCCAATGCCATAGGTTTGAGTATCTCCTTGATCAACCAATCTTGCTCCGTATCTTTCAATCAATCCACTTAACTCCAACTTTGTCGTGAAGTTACATTTACATCAAATCATTTTATTCTCTCTAGGAAAGATTGATTAGTTCTCATGTCTTGTTATATTCCATTGCCTTGATATCTTCAATTATTCCAATCTTGGGTCACCAATAGCATCTTTGTCATTTGTAGGGACATCTAGACAATCAATTGACAAATTCAAGCTTTATAATCTCTTAATAACTTAAAATTTGAGAACAATCTTAAACAAAATAGTTAGTACTAGGTCTTGTAGTTCTTATTCCTTTTTTAATAGTAATAAGTATATCAAGATCATTAATTATACATGGTCAAACTTCAATAGGAATTGTCACTATTTCCAATACTTAATTATGAAGATGAATTCATAGTCTCCTGATTAAACTGAAATCAATCTAAACTCAAGGTAGCCATTCCAACTATTGACCTATTTTAGAAGTTAGCTCAAACTAGGTTAAAAATTTGCATATGTAGGTATAGATATTGGTGGAACTACCTCTGGTGGAGAGGCTAGAAGAGAGATTAGAAAAGAAATAGACAAATCCCAATAGTTCTCATCATGTGATTACTCCTCTTGAAGAGAAGCACTATTGTAAAATACAAACTATGAATATTTTGCAAGCAGAAGAATAACTTGTAACCTTATTTTGCAATAGAGCAGCCAAGAAAGATGCAGTTGATTGTTTTTCTCTAGTTTTCCATGGTTTAGACTTATGTTATGGACATAGATGGTATATTAAAAAATTGAAGATGAAAGTGAGTTTAGGACAAGGACAGGAAGGATTTATTTTGGTAAGTAGTATAATAGAGTGCGAGAAAGGTAAGCATTTTTAATAAAATTAGTTAATGAGGTAGGTGGTAGTTAATACTACTCTTTCCTAAAGAAATTTCAAGCATGAGTAGTCAACATAAGGGTAAAAATTATTGCAAAATAACATGACATTTTTTTGTCATTTTGCAACTGCATTTTATTGATATAAAGGCTTTGATGAAAATGCCATTGTATTGATAATCTTTAAGGTAGTAGGTCAAATATTCTCTTCCATTGTTGATAGCATCTAACTGAATGGTTGGAAAAGATTTTATTCATTTCAAAGCTATTTGGAATGGACCTTACATCAGACTTAACTTTAAAGCATAAACCTAACATCCACGAGTGTGGCATTAATGAATGTAATGAATGATCTTAATCTTATGAGATTAGATGATAGCATTAGCCCCCCAATATCACAATAGATTATATGCAATTTTTTTACGATCAATAGGAATGATCAGGGTAATCTTTCCTCGGTGGTTTTGTACATTTGCGAAAGTCACACTAGAACATAATGAGTTCTTCATGGAAAAACAACTTCAAGTATAGGTACCTCAGATAATTAAAAGTAGTATGAGCTGGGCATTTGTACCAAAAGTGAACATCAGAAATAGAAAACTTTTCAAAAATATTAAAAGAGAGCCAGCGAAGTAATAGAGACCATTTGTTCCTCAACATTTCCAATAATATTCCCCCAAGGATAACTCCTAAAATTCACATCAAGTATGAAAGAAGGTTAATGAATAGTTTAGATCTTTAGCAATCCTACTAACACATAAGAATTGTATTTTAGACTTCATATGTGAAAGATGAAATTCAATTATAAATCAAAACATGTTATCTTACACAAACCTGGAAATAGGAAAGAATTTTTGGTTTGGCAATGTGAAAGTCACTAGTACAAGATTTACATTCAATAAAGATGTTGGAGGAACCAGTCATACGGTGTATGGCACTAGTGTCAAAAATTGCAAATTGCATTTCATGATACAAAAATATGCCTAGATATAACTTTATTGTACAACAGTTGACATAGAAGAGGATTGACTAGTTTTAAGTCCAAGTGAGGCAAGTATCCATTCACCATAGGAAACTAAAACTTCAAAAGTAACTTACAAAACTACACCTAAGGATCTAGATTATGCCATTATTATGGATCTAAGGTGAAGAAGAAGTACCTTGGTTGATTTTCAGAAAATCTACTTGAAGATCTTCCAAAAGAAGAGTGAAGATCTCCTATTCCTCCTTTCAAGGACTCTTTTTCCCACTCATTGGCCTCAAATATAGAAACTTTTGGCCTCCAAAAGTCAAACTCTAGATTTACAGCAGCGAAAACATCTTCTAAAGGAACAAGACCACCAAATGGAATTTCCTTCAACTGCTTCTTGAAGAACACTTCTTCAAGTGACCTTCCTTGTTCACCAACAATCTAACAATCTGATGTAGTGTCTATAAAGGTACCACACACCTTTTACACTCTAAGTCCTCACTCTAATGCTAGAAATAGAATGAAGATCAATGAGGAATGTGGTGGAGAAAGGATAGAGAAGTTTGGAAGAGAGGGAGTTGTGGAGAGAATCTAGAAGAGTAGTTATTTAACTCAACAAATTGAGAGAATTTCGGGAGGGAAAAATGAAGAGGTGGCTGGCCGTGAGGGTGGTGTGAGGGGGTATTTATAAGTTGTGATGGATGCCTCTAAATGCATCCTTCACACCTTACTCACACCTTGCCAATTAGCATGCCAACTTGTATGCTTAGTTGGAAATTAGTTTTCACTAATTAAAATCTAATTTTAATTAAAAAATTAAAGTGCTGCTTAATATTTAAATGGACTCTTTCATTTTAATTTTTCCTCCAAGATTAGATTTACCAATTAATTAAATTAACTCCTTAATTCAATTAAATCAACTTAACTTCTTAAGTTGACTAGACTAATTAAATTTGTCACATGGCTCCAATTAAAAGTAACACTTTAATATAATTGGTCTAATTTAACTCTTTAAATTATTTTAATTAATTTAACTCTTTAAATTAATCAAGCCATTGAGATCAACTCTTAACTAGTCAACTTAGTCTCTTCCAAACTTGACCAATTTAATAATCTTACTCCTTAGATAATTTCTCCAATTCTAATTAGACTACTCAATATCTTTTGCGTGTGACTTTATAGGTTCACCAATTAATTAGACATGGGCTCACAACACTTAGTGATTTTGTGAATATCAAATATTCCAATTAGTCTAATAATTGAAGAGTACTCAATCTTCGTAGTTGATATCTTGCACAAGCCTATGAAGCCCAATCAATTGGATGAATTAATTTGGGGTCAACCTATTCCACTTGAGATTGCCATGTAAATATGGTCCTTTTGCTTTTTATCTCCTGAAATAGGCCTAAGGCAAGATATTTGTCAATTTCCTAATAGCCTTGATAACTATGCATCTAATATTGATGTTCGATTCCCATTTATGACCTTATCTTTGAAAAACTCGTTTTCTATAATGCATAGAAGATCCAACCATTTTTCTCAATGAGTGAAATAGACCCATTGTGGAACCCACCAACCTCCATACTTAGGTAGCTTGTGCCCAACCTAAGCCTCAGGTGACCCGCTGGACAAAATCAAAGTACAAAAGCCTAAATATAAGGTAGCCATGGAACCTTAAGTCAAATGACTAATTATATGCACTATCGTAAGCTAGAGAATTTCCCACTTTCAACATGCCACTTTGGCTACATCATGGATTCTTTAGGCTAGTTTATTCTCTAACAAGTACATACTAATGTGCATCCATATCTTACATGGATTTGAAAATAGGAGTATGATTAGGATACAAATATTAAAACCAAAAATAGGAAAAATATAACCAATAAACTCCATACCAAAGATCATAACCATACTCTAAATGAGGATTTGGATGTAGAATATTTACCTTTGCAAATGAAAACAGAGGATTTGGTGAGATCACTCCAAGGACTCTTCTAATGGATGATCTACACATAGGAGCGGATTGATTTGATTACTTCCCTTCCCAAGCTCCAAAAATTGGAAATTTTGGACCACAAATTCACCTTTAAAACAGTAAGGTACATGCCAAAAATCAGCAAAAAAATTGAATCCTAGATGCTCCAAAAGATCAATCGATTTTAGCCTCCAAATGGATCACCAAGGTTCTTATAAGGTCCTAAAGTGTTGGACCTCTAATGATAAAGTCCACACACCTTAGGAGAGCTCTAATTCAACCTTACTTTTGCTAGAATAAGAGAGGAAGAGGATGAAGAGTGGCAGTTTTGGAAGAGAAAAGGAGAGAATTTTGTGTGATTATTCAACACATGAATTATATCACTATTTGGAGGGAAAATGTGATGATGCTAATTGCTCTTAGGTGGCTGGCCATGTGACCTAATTTATAGAAGAGAGGGATTCTTGCTAGCATCACACCTCCCATGCTAGTTTGCCAACTTGCCAACTTGCACGTGCATTTGAATTTCATTTGCATTAGCTTTTGAATTTGTTAACCCTTTGATGATTTACATTACTTTGATCATGATAAAATTATTCTCCTAGAATTATGTGCTGAAAGCATGAATATCTTTCCATATCTTCTACTAGAATCAGTTTATGCTATATCTACTGGAATCTATTAACATGTTGGAATGTACTTTCCATAAATAAAAATCTCATGAAGATTCTAGTTTGATTTACATATCTATAATTTAGGAAATAAATCATATCATGCTAAAATAAATTGAATCATCTATTGTTTAAAGAATTAATGCACGATTACTGAAATTGTCTTGTTCCTTTATTTAATTCTAATGTATTCTTACCTTAATAAAAACTTATAGTCATTGGAAATATGTATATAAAGTAAAATCATGCAGCATTGTCCAGGTGTGAATCACTAAGTCGAGAGAGAACTTTGTAAAATGTCTTGAGAAGTTGTGTGATACTCTCATATATGTTCTGTACTTAATTATTGTTAATTCCTTGCTCTACGTGTGTTTTTGAAGGACCTCATGGTGAAGAAGGTTAAGTGGAATTTGTCCTTGACGGACCTTGGGGGAGACAAGGATAAGGCAGTTTGTGTCTTAAAAAACCTAGTGGTGAAGAGGAATAGGAATTATACCTGCTCTCAAGGGACCATGTGAAGATAACAAATTGGCGCTGGTTGCTCTAAGTATTTCTAGGTGAAGAAACTAGTAAGGGAGTACTTAGTAATGACAAATGGGTTGGGTTGGTTATGGATTGGATAATTATGGATTGGGCTCAAAATAGGTTGGGCCCAAAAGGGTTTATTTTTTGTGGATTGAAAATGGGTTGGGCTGAGTTTGGTTGAGTCCAATACAAAAAAGAAAAAAAAAATATAAACCTTTTGCTAAATACATCATTATATCATTTTATTAAACTATAATCTTTTTATCTTTATTTTATGTATATTAAGTTATCACATAAAATCAAATCAAATTATGTAAACATATAATTTACTTAATATTTTGTAATATTTAAATTTTTTTCTTTTAATACAAAATAACAATCTTGCTCAATGAACAAAACATAACTATTTAAAATATTTTAAATTTTTAGTACAAAATATTTACATTGTACCCAACAAAATGTTTACTATACTAGTCATATTTGTTTTTTGTTTTTTACTTTTTATATTTAGTAAATATTTTCAAAAGTACTATGTATTTTATTTTTAATTTTTTCAATCTAGTCCATTTTCGCTTATCACAACGATTAAATTCAAATTTGATTCGACATAAAAGTACTACTATCTATTTAAGATAATCAAAATATGCATATATCTTGAAAAATATGTCTTTTTAGGAATAACAAATGTAAACCATTTAAATTTAAATTGTTATATCTACCAAAATTATTATTTTTAAATAAAACTCAAAAATATTGAAATATAGTTAATTTTTTAATTTTTGAAAATATTATAACTGAAAATGAAAATAAAGTTGGGGCCCTTTCTTCATATGGGAGCAAAGGAAATGAAAAAGATGATTGCAGTCTGTCCTCACATGCTACCACTACACAATAAATTTATTGTGTTTACATATTTATATTTTGGTAGTTTGTAAAAATTAAAAAAATAAAAAATAAAAATAATTTTTTATTTATTCTCATATTTCAAGGTTGAAAATAATCCAGGGGCTATAAAATTATCTGGCTAAAATTTTTTATAAAAAATTGCAGTTTATAAACCAAATAATGATATCATCAATTTTTAAATCATAATCTCAAGTAAAAAGTTACTTAATTAATTCATTCGAATTGAATTAATAAATTAATATTTTAAAATTTAATGAGGAGGCGAAATGGTAAATGATTAATCAATAATATATAATTTATCTAATTTTCTATTCATCATTTTTTAAAATTTTTTTTAAAGTGTTATAGAAATACAAATAAAGTGGGGTATGATCTTAGGAGAATAATAGAAAGGAAGAATAATTTTGGGGCTGAAATTAAGTTGAATTATTTAGAAATCATGTTCAACCTATTTTAAGCCCATTTACATTTAAAACTCATTTCAACTCATATTCAACCCAACCCATATTCAAACTACTAAAACCCAACCCAACCCAACCCAAACCTAATCAATTATTTTAAACTCAACCCAACCTAACCCAACCTAAAGTGAATTAGGTTGGAACCATGGGTTTGGACCCAATTTTCTTCTACAGTGTTCTTGATTTCAGTCTGAAAAAAGAGATTAGAGCTTATCGTATGGAGTGACAACAACTCATGCATCAGTCCAAAGAGGTTGTGTGAGTGAATCTAGTAGAAGTTCCCTTAGTCATATTCACAAGCAACTAATTTCACAGTGCTGTGGAATCTACTTTATCCTATCTGGGATTCCAATGTGGCACTTTGCGAAAAGCTAAATTTTCACCCTGCTAGGGTATTTCTATTCATTAACTTTCATTCTATCAAATTATTATTTTTAACTATAAAACATTATTATTTTCTTAATTAATTTGACAGGTTTAAAATCCTAAGTGAAAGTTTAGGTAGAGGATGTAAACTTGCCAAACCTCTATAAATACCAGTGTCATTTTACTTTTGTTTTACTACTTTATTTAGCATCGATCTGGTTGGTGGTTAAACTAGTTTTTACAAATTCTAATCAATAACTAAAACTGTTTTTTTGTAAAAGATTTAAACTATTTTGAAAGGCCAAAAATATTTTGAGTGATAAATTTCTGTTGCATTAAAATCCCTTGGGCCTAATTCACCTCCCTCTTAGGTTGAGCTGTAAATGGATATTTGAAAATTCGTTTACCGTTCGCATTCGAATCCGTTTATAGGGCTATTATTCATATCTGGTTAAAGCAGATATTATCCGTATCCGATTAGAAGATATCCGACTATAAACGGATACAAATATGGTAAATGCCTCTCCAATCCGCTTAATATCCGCTCCGAATATATATCCATTGAATATATCCGTTTATATATTCGATTATCCATAATTTAATTAAATCCAGTATTCATATCCAATAAATAGTATTTAAAAAATATTATATATAATATGTTATATTTTTATGTATTTTAATATATAAATAATATTTAAAAAATTACCATATATAATATACTATTATACATAATAAAATTATTTTTATTTTTTTAATATTAAATTTTATAATCTATATATAAATGAATATATGTATAAATTAGTAATTAAAGAATTAATAAAAAAAATTAGATGGTAATGATGATAATTGAATAATATTAAATCAAAAAAATTGAAAAAATAATATATAAATGATAAAATTAATCAATACAAAATAATTATTGCTTTACTTTCTAATTAATTTATATTGGTGTCATTTTATTAATATTAATTAATCATAAAGTGAATCAATAATTATAAAAAAAATTAACTAAATCAATAGTATTTAACATTTTAATTCTAAAATAAAATTATAAAATAATAAAATTATTAACTAGCTAAGGGGACATTAAGATTTAAGAGAGTGTCTAGGTAAGTTTATAAGCTTCTTAAAACATATTATAAGATATTTGAGATTCTATAAAATTTCTAAAAGTGCTTAGTAAATATTTTTAAAAAGGAATTTATAAGCTTTTAAAATAAAATGTTAAAAGTTTATAAACTCTTTTCATAAAAGTTAGAAATTCCTAATTTATTTTAAGATATTAACAAACTTTCTTAATTTTAAGCATATTAATTATAAAATTACCATTATTAGTACCTTATAAACTCCAAAATTTTATTTTATCTAAATACTTCAAGAACTAATTTTTAAAAAAATATCTAGCAATTTATAAGTTTTGAAAACATTTTACAAGATACAGGATCTTATAAGACCTTTCAAATAAGTTTAGCCAAACACCTTAGGTCTTATAAGATCCTACATGTTGTAAGATGTTTTTATATCTTCTTCATCTTATAAGATATTTTTCAAACTTATAAGATGCTAGATTTTTTTTTTTAAATCAATTCTCAAAGTATTTGAATAATAAGATCTTGGAGCTTATAAGGTATTAGTAACGATAATTTTATAATTAATATAATTAAAATTAAGAGAGCTTGCTAAGATTTTCAAAATAAGTTAAGAACTACGTATTTTCTTTAAAAGTGCTTATAAGTTTTTAACATCTTATTTTAGAAATTTTATAAGCTATTTTCTTTAAAAAAATTATGAAATATTGACATCTTATAAAATATTTTGGGGAGCTTATAAACTCACGCAAATAACTTTTAAATATTTTACAATATCTAACTATATACATATAATATAAGATGAAAATATCATTTCATAATTTTATTTTGTAGAGTTGTAGTATTATTAATTTAGAAAACTAATAAAATTTATGTAAATATAAAACTTAAACTTTAAATCCTATAGTCTCACAACTTTATAAATCTTAAACCCCAAAATATTAATAATAGAGAATATTTTTATTGATTAATGTTGTTATATCTACATATCTTCTAAACTAAATGTCAATATTCAATAGCTATCCTTAAAACTAATTTTTTAAAATTATATTAAAGTATAATATACAAAAATATTAAGTATCAAAATATGAATCAGAGTCATATATAAAAAATTAATGAATAATTAAATTTTAAATTTAAAAAAAAAGTAATTAGTACAATAAAATAAAAATTATCTTTGATTTTTGATCTTTGAAGTATGCTAATTTTATTGTTTGTTTGTCATTTTTTCTAGATTTTATTATATTATTTATTTGATAATTTTTTTAAATAAAATTTATTAGTAAAAATATGCATTTTATTATAAGTTAACAGACTGGGATATTCATAAACGGATATTCGGATATTCATAAATGAATATTTGGATATTTATAAATGGATATTTGGAATAATTATAATTAGATACGGATATATCCAAATTCGGATAATATTAAGTGGATACGAATTCGGATGTTATTAAAAAATATCCGAACGATACGGATACGGATATGGATATTATAAAACTTAAACGGAATTTCATTTGCATTTGCATTTCATTTCTCTAAATGAAAATGCCACCTAGTAAGATCAAATGGAATCTTCCATTTGATATTCCTCTAAAATTCAAATTCTCAATTTAATTAAATTAAATTTTTATTTTAATTAATTTGACTTAACTCCTTAAGTTAATTAACTTAAATCTCTAAGTTAATTTGAGTTAACTTAACTCCTTAAGTTAACTTGACTAGTCAATTATCATGTAGCACCAATTAAATTAATTTGGCCTAATTTAACTCTTTAAATTATTTTGATTAATTTAACACTTAAATTGATCAAACAAAAATCACCAATTAAATTAGTCAACTAATCCTCTCTCCAAAACACCTAGACTTGAATTTTCTAACTCCTTAAAAAATTCCTCCTATCAAATAAGAGCTTCCTTAGGCTTTGTGTGTGAGCTGTTAGGTTCATCTATTTATTGGATATTGGTTCACAACTCATTGTGATATTTTGAATATTGAAATATTCACATTAGTTTAAACTCCTTTAAACTAATAACGCTTTCAATTAATCTCTATTAATTGAAAAGTATCCAATCTCCATGGTTGATGTCTAGCAACAAGCCCATAGAGCCAAACTAATTAGATGAATGAATTATGTCTTGATGAGCCATTATAGCCTACGTTTACCTTGCAAATATGGTCCTTCTATCTCCTATCTCCCTAAAAAGGTCTCTCTCTAATAGCCTCGATAACTATGTCTCTATATCTAATGTTTCATTTCCCTTTATAACCTCAACTTTAAAAAAAAAAAAAAACCTTTTCCAAATTTTCATACTACCTTGCACAAGATTTCTAGGAATTTATCATTATAAAATACATAGGAAATGCACTCATTCTTCACAACAATGAAGAGATGGATCCTATCTTAGATCATAAAAACCTCTATGTTTAAGTAGATCATACCTAATCTTAACCCATATGACTAGCTACATAGTCGGGGAATAAGAATCTAAACACAAGATTACTATGGATCCTCAAGTCTAAGTACTAATTATATACACTATCATAAGTTGAAGAACTTGCCACTACGACTATCTAGTGGATTTTCCAAGCAGGTCTTCAATGAATTTGTTCTCTAACAAGTACCTACTAACATGCATCCTTGTATCACATAAATTGCCCATGAAATGGAGCAATATTGATTCCTTTGGAATATGCATTATTACTGCAAGTCTATCAAAATCTTAGATACCCTATCTCATAAGATTATATGACTTGAAATATTTTAGAATCATGACCATAGAGATTTATCTCATAATCACCATTATATACATGACTAAGTCCCATAGTCTATTGTGATTTAAGGGCTTCAACCAAATAAAATTGAAAAATATAAAAAGCATAAGGTGAAGACAACCATTTTAATAAGAATATCATTCAATCAAGATTATATCACAAGTGGAGTAGTTTTACACGCCAATCTAATTGGCTGTGGGCCTATTTCAATAGGATTGCCCATAAAATGAGACAATATCTAATTACTTGGAGTATGTATTGTTAGTGCAAGTCTATCTAAGTTTGGGATGCCATGTTTCTTAAAATTCTATGACATGGAATATATAAAATCATGACCATAGAGACTTGTTTCATGATCACCATAATATGCATGACCAAGTCCTATTGTCTTGTATAATTTAAGAGCTTCAATCAAATGCATGTGAAGAATATCATAAATATATAAGATAAAAATGGCCATTTTATTGAATATCATTCAATCAAGATTGTTATACATGGAGTAGTTTTACATGCCAATCTTATAGGTTGTGAGATACTATTCCAGCATTAAATGGGCCAACAAACTTGTCATTAATTCCATCCGCTTGATGAGAATGACAAGTTAGGTCAACTAATTTTTCTAATTCTTAGGGTATAATTTCCTATATGTGCGGACTTATACTAATTTTGAGGTTTACAAAAGGTTAGCATCCATGAATCATGCAGTATGGTTCATTGGATATAATAGATCATATAGTTATGTTCACACCAAAACTTATCATTTGTGGACTTTTAGTTTTTTTTATAGTTCAAAACAACCAGCTTCTTTCTTCCTCAAATTATGAGCAACACAAGTTGGAATCATGCACAAAATGGGCTAGTTTTAAGTCTTAAATGGGCCTACATGATTATTGCAGACTTCTCATTAATTCTATCTCCTTAATGTGAATGACAAGGTACATCAACTAATTTTCCTCATTCTTTAGACTTTTCTATGTGCAGACTTTTGCTAATTCGAAGGTTTACAGAAGGTTAGCATCCATGAATCACGCAATATGGTTCATTTAATACAATAGATCATATTGTTGTGTTCACACCAGAACTTATCATCTTTGGACTTCTTGCCTTTTTTTATAGTTCAAAATAGTTAGCTTTGTTTTTCCTCAAATTATGAGCAACATAGATTGGAATCTTTCACAAAAAAAAAATCCATTTCATTTTTGTTGGGTAACTTTTTGGATATGCATTATATAGGATTTAGCATTATCTACATTTTAAACCAAAGTAGCCTATTCAACTATTTGGTTGAAACCTTCATTGTAGGACATCATTGTAGATTTGCATATCATTGCTCCTTGCACTCAAGGAGGATATAGATGCAAGAAATAAAAGAATGGTAATACTAATGGAAGGAAATCAAATAGTGCATATGAGTGATGCTTGCAAGATTATTCGACTTAAATACCATGAAAACGTTAGAATTTACAAATAATATCCTACATTTTATTTTATTCCACACAAAAATCTTACAATATATAGGAATTAGGCTATCAAACATAGATAACATGGTTATAGGAATTTAATCAATACAAATCACTTGATTTAGGAGTAAATCACCAATAGGAATTTTGGTTTTTTAAAATCCTAAAATTTTAATATTTTTTTTCAGGTACTTGTTTTAATGTGTTTCTTTGTTGAGAGAGATGATTTATTATTATTTGTACTAAAGTATAAAAAATAATTAATTGAGATTAGTCAACATAATTTATTTAGTATGTAAGACAAACGTGTTATTGGTATGTTATACCTACATTATTTTAAAATTAAAAGTTTCTCTAAAAGGTTTCATCAATCAATCTATCGAAACAATTAATTAATTGAATGCCATACATTTCACTAATCATGTAGATTAATTTCTTTAATATGAATTTGTATCTAGGTCAATATACTAGTACATCAAACCATTTAGTTTAAGAAAGTCATTCAAAGACTTCTATAATAAATTCATTAATATAATTAATTTATTGAATGTGTTGGTATTTTATTGATAACCTAGGTCTATATATCTACTTCGAATTAGTATTCAATTTAAAAGTCTATCAAACCAACCATTATTTAGTAAACTCTTTCAACAATTTCATCACTTGATTCACCATTACAACTACTTAATTGAATGTGATATAGTTCATTAATCAATCTTGAATTATACTATCATTGACTCAATTGAAAATAGTACATAGGTACATGTTGTATCCAACATCCATTAAGAGCATGTTCATTTTCAAGCATTGCTACTAACATGTGTCATTTACGTTCTTAGACAAGGCAAGTTGTTGCGTGGTGTGAAAAGTTGAAACTAGCAATATTCAATCTACTAAAATTGACACAAACAAATATTATAAGCATAAAATAAATTAAGATAAGTTATTGTAGAATTAAAAAGTAAATATTAAACCCTCGTACCTAATATGTTGTGTAAGTCTGTACCTTATACTATAGATATGGTTTTTCTTTGGATATTAACTCTTGGTTCAATACTTAGGCTCCATGACTCCACAAGCATGAACTATGGGATCAAATCCTATTAAATGTATAGGTATTTGTCTTATTTGAGTTTCATGGAATAATATATTTATTGCCTTTTTAAATAAAAGATTGCATGTAATATATATTTTGAAATGAGAAAGATCATCATATATCTTGTTGACATGACTTTGGTGTTCACAAATAAGATAAGTTGCTATATGAAGTGTAAGATAAAATGTTCTCTAGAATGGCTTGATAAAAAACCACACTAATGTCTCTATACACCTTTCATTGTTTTAGCTCAAAATTTCAAAACCTAATTCAGCTATTTTTTTGTTTTTATAAAGCGAATAGTGGCACTCTTACAAACTAGTCAGCTTTAGTTAGATTTTCATGACTACTTTCTTATAGACTCACTTAAATTTGAAAACTTTTTCCAAAATGAATCATTAATTCATGTAGAATACATTAAACTTATAGCTCTTTCATGATGGTATGTGTCGTGCGTGCACAATATCCTCACAATGCATATAGAATAATGCACATTGGCTAGCAATGCTATGCATATGCATATGTATATGTATATGTATTTATCTTTAAAGAATTAACTGGTAAAAGTAATTGTTGCCTAAAAAGCTTTACAATTTTTCAATTTCATATAGCTCTCTTTGGATACACATAGTGAGCACTACAACAAACTAGATCATGTTGTCTTATGTGCATGTGTTAGAGAATATATGCAACTCTATCATTCACAATTATATGGCCGACATAAGAAAACTTTAGCATAGCTTAATATTTAATATCTCTTTTACACAAGTATGGACTAGTCAACTTTAGCTAGATTTTTTCATAACTTCTTTCCTAATCACTTGCTTAATCTTTCATAACTTTTTTCCTAGATTTAATTACTTTTTTCATTAACTCAAGCTGACTTTATTAAAACTCTATCATCATAAAGTGCACACTGCGTGCACATTATCCAAACAATGCTTGCACAGCAACACACAATGCCATGCAATGTGTGTGCAATATGCATACATTTGCATATAACTTTGAAGAAAGACAAAAGTAATTAATGCCTAAGAAACTTTACAATGCTTTAGATTTTTATATTGTTCTTTGGATAATGCATTATAAATACCAAAATAGACTAAATCAAGTGTACTACATATATGTGTGAATGAATATAAGCAAATATGATGTTCATAATCATCTAGCCCACATCACAATACTTTAGCATTATAGCTTACTGTTGCATTTATCTCTTTTACAAAGAATGCAATTTTTGTTAACTATAAGTTCAATAAATCTTGGGACTATTTTGATTTCTAATCAAGGCACTTATAAACTCTTTGTTACAATGGAAGTGACTAAGATGGTTGTCCCAACTACCTTAATCTAGAAAATATCCTCTTCCATATACATGTTTCTTGCTCTTTGTCTTCCAAAATTGTGGCCATCAACAATGTTCTTATGAAGCATAAAATTCTCATCATAGAATGAGAGTTTGGTGTTCATTTCTTTAGTTCCAATTGATCATCTCAATTCGATGAAATTCTTCTTGAAAACGCAAACCCAAAAGAAACTTTCCCTTTGTATCATCACTTCAACATTCACTGAGTAATTTAAGAACTAAATGATGAGCTTTAACATTGGACTTGCCCATCTTCTCTTTAATTGGTAAATTATGTGTTTACTCTTCAAGCATTATTAGATTGTATATGCTTAGCCTCGTCAATTAAATAATTAATCCCTCTTTCAATGATATTTTAAGAATCTAAACTACTCAAATCTAAAATGGTTTTCAGGCCCTCATTTATCTGAATACAAATCCATGCTAATATTAATGAAGAAATTTTTGTGGATGTGTTCTTACAATAGCATAATTATATTCATGTAGGAGGAACCAACCTTTAATTAGAAGATTATATCTTTAGTATGGTGAAATGAAAGCTTGTTAACTCATGCTACTTCCATTATTAATTCCAAATTTAACCACCAAAATAACTATAATCTTGTGGAGATTTAGAGTGGGACTCAAATAGTCTTAGGGAGCAAAAAAAGATAACAGAATCGCAGCAATAGTTTATATATTCAAATTGTATTGAATTCCAATTGTTCCATTATTGAATGTCGATGACTTAATAGCAAAAGAAGGTCATGTTTGTACTATTGTATAAGATGATGGTCCATATTCTCTTACTATGTTAAGTACAAGCATTGTTAGATGAATCCACAAAATTTCCTATTCTTCACCTTATTCATTGCTCCTTTCTAGGCAATTTCAGTGTGCATTAAGGTTTTTCTTTTGTGTATACACTGCATGTAATAACTCATCAACATCTCTTCTAGTTCATATAATTCATTAAAAATACTAGTTTTCATTCATTGTTAATGTTCTTGGTGCCTATCGATTTAATTTTTTATTTCCTATAGTTGGTACCATTTTTGAAAAAATAATTATTTTCTCCATTTCTGAGGGATTGCTTTCCATGGACTTTGATCTTTTCCTAACATTTTTTAGCACACACATCATCATGGATGATTGAAAAAGTGATTTTATTTCTTTCTAAATTTTCTCTACATTGAATCTTGAGTTTGAATAACTACTTGGCTAAAATTCCAAATAAAGTTGAGATAGATACTTTCAAGAAAATCATTTTCCTTTTTATTTTCAAGTTGAAACGAAATCTATTTCCTTTAATAAGGTAAACATATTCATTCCTAAGAATATAATTATGTTACATCATGTTGCTATATATTTCTTGGAGTTAGGGGTTCGAGTGTCATGGATGTTGATTCTGAGTTTTTAGAGAACAACTTTGTATTAGGAAAAATACTCTTTTCTAAATTATCCTAGTGAAGAAACTATTTGGAAAACTTAAGTGTGTAATAAATTATATAGTTCATTTCCCATTGTAAAATTGTCTCTAACTATAAGCCATTTATTTCAAAGTCCTCTAAGTCTCCTATGTCACCTTTTACTAGATTTATTGTCATCAATTTATTTTGTGTTATTTATGCCACTGGAATTTTTGTGGAGTTGACATGTTCTTTTATGTCTTCTTGGATAGGAATGAACATACCGAGAAATGTAAGAAGTATGAGGTTAAATATCAAGAATATCTAATGTCAAGGTATTTTTTATGTAAGACTATTTTTGGAGTAAAACATCTTTCCAAGTGATACTAGAATAAGAATTCCATTATGCACAGAATTCTGTATAAGATAGAATTATAGGGGAGAAAGCCACAACTGCTATATCTTCATAACATAGTACAATATGTCTTAAGAAAAACCTTCCATCCCCACGCACTAAAAAAAAAAGGGAAAGCATTAGAAGCATTTCTTTTCATTCTGATAGTTTTTCTTCTACCTTAATAAGTATCATTTCATATTACTCATGTGAAAGTGATTTGCTTTAAGACTTGATCTTATCTTATAAGTTTCAAATTAACCTAAAGAGGCAAAAATTATGGCCTCTTACCACTAACTTGCACATCCTTTTGTTATCATTTCTTGATACTTTTTCTTTCTTTTTTTTTTTCTCATTCAACTTTCTCTTAACATCATCGTCATCTTTACTTTTTTTTTTTTAAATTTCTAAAATACCTTGGAATGTTAAGTTAAATAGCTATAAAATTAGTTCCAATTAACAAAAATAATAAGCACATCATGATAGGTCAATGTTGAAAAAAAGTGTGACTGGAGGCTCTTATGAGGAAGGCCAATGTATCCTCTCTTTACACGGCTCCATTTAAGATTCTTGTTAATACCATAGTATTGGGATCATTTAATCATTGCGATTCAAGGATTTGCATCCTTGCTCTTATCAAAGTTCATCTACCCTTTTGTTGGTCGTATGAAATAGTTTGAAATTTTGATTCAAATAAATGTATGCTTATATGCATTCTTATTTATAGTTCTACATAGTAGTACAAAAAGCAAGAAACTTTTTATATATTATTGAAAATATCTATCGGTAATGAACATACTATGGTATCATGATCTTATTTTCCTTTTTTAACAAATAATATATTCGATATGTAAATAAGTATAAATGGATAAAATACCACAACCATATATGGTAGGTAGAAAGAATTGATTAACACATTCTATAAACCCACTTTTTAATTGATTCATGCACTAACTATACCACTTATGTGTAACATGCCTCCAAAAAATGCATATCAAGATCTAGTGAAATTTCAAGACCTTCAGAGGATTGAAAAGTTTTAATGGGATGAAGAGTGTTAGAAAGCCTTCAAAGATCTGAAGGAATATTTCACCTCACCACCTTAGATGGAAAAGGCAACCCAAGGTGAACCTTTTTACTTGTATTTGGCTACATTAAAATATGCAATGAGTTCGATGTTGGTAAAGGAGGAGGATCAATTCTATAAGCTAGTTTACTACATAAGCAAGGTGCTGTAAGAGGCAAAAGAGAAGTACATAGAGGTCGAGAAGTTGGTTCTAACCATTGTGGTGACAGCCACATAGTTAGGATCATGCATTCGATCGTGTAAAATTATTATCTTAACTAACCATCCACTAAAGTAGGTGTTAGCTGAGTTTGAGGTTTTTAGAAGGTTGATAAAATGAATCATAGAGCTTGGGGAGTTTGACCTAAAATATCAATAGCAAAGCTCAATCAAGATATAGGTTTTTGATAACTTTATGGTTGAGATGACCTTAAAAGAGCAAAAAAAAATCAGGAAGCTTAGATGATGCATGTTGATAGTTCAGTCACATGATAATTTAGTGGTGTGGGGATCTTTACTCAAGGAGTAAGGTCTATAGAGTTAGAATTCATAGTCAAAGTAGCATTTGTGGTCACAAATAATTAAGCTAAATAGGAGGCATTGTTTATTACATGGATTAAGAATAACTTTAAAAAAGAAAATTGAGAAGTTGAAAGTATATAAAGATTCCTAGCTGGGTGCTTTCCCAATTGAGCAGGCATTTTGAGATGAGCGAAAAGACCATTACACATTACTTGAGAAAGGTAAAAGAGCTTATATAAAAGTTTTGCATACTGTCAAGTCTAGTAGATCCCCTAAGAAGAAAATAAAAGAGCATTTGGCTATGTTTGGATCATGACTAAGAGAACTTGAAGTGGAACTGTTACCTTATTAGTTATCAAATAATCTAAGTTGAATGACGTGAGCACATTTGAAAAAAAGTAGTCCTATAGATGCAAACTGAAAAAAATTTAGAAAGATGAAATAATTTAGTATCTAAGCAAGGAAACATTACAAAAAGATCAGAAAGATATGAAAAAGATAACATTTAGCGCCCACAAATTAGCAATATTAGATGGAGAACTACACAGAAAAATAGTTGAGGTACTTTTATTGAAGTGTTTAGGACACTAAAGAACCTAATACTTTATGCAAAAATTCATGAGGGAAATTGCATAAATCATCCAAGTGAAAGATCTTTGGTGCTTAAAGTTCTTCATTAACAGTCCTAACTTGAGTCAAGATTCCATGAACTTTTTCAAGAAATGAAAAAGTTGCTAGATCCACGCATATCTCTTGCATCAGCTTGTAGCAATAGTGGAAGCAATAAATCAATCTCATGCTAATTCAAATAATGGGCAATAGAACATTTTAGGTCCATTTCTTTCGAGTAAAGGACAAAAGAAGTTTATTATTATGGCATAAAATATTTCGGCAAGTAGGTGGAGGTAAAAGTGTTAGCTAAAATTATAAAAAAGAAAAAAGAAAAGAGGCAATACATTTCTTGTGGAGACACATAGTCCAAAGGTTCAAAATTTTAAGGGCCCTTATCTCAGATAATGGAATTCAATTTCAAGAAAAAATAATGAGTTGGTGTCAAGAACTTTCAAAATCAGTTTGCACTTCATCTCTATAGGTAATCCTCAGGCTAAAGGCCAATCAAATGTCAAAAATTGAATTGGAAAAATGAGCTTTTTGATGTCCTATGGACATATAACATGACCCCAAGGTCCACATAGGAGAAACCTATTTTGTTTAGTCTACGGGGAAATGGCAGTAGTATCATGGAAATTAGTGAACCAACAAGAAGGATCTTTAGGTATACCCTTCAATTAATGAGGAGGCTAAAAAGTTTGAATTGGAGATGATTAAGGAGAAATGAGATCAAGGTCATGCTAGAATTCAAGAATACAAGAACATAATCATAAGGCATTAAAACAAAAAAGTCAAGTGTAGGAGCTTAGAAATAGGAGAGTGGGTTTTAAAGAAAGTTGAGGTCTCTAAATATGTAAGCAAACTAGAACCTAACTGAAAGGTTGCACCAAGTAGTAAAGATAACCAAGCAAGGGTCATACAGTTAAAAGACTTGAAATGGGAAGGATTGCAAAGTCCATGGAACATTTAATACATGAAAAAGTTGTACACTTAAGACTTGCCTGGCGAATTTATATTACAATGTTCTATATTCTTGCTTTTGATGCATTCTATGTTCAAAGTTCTTAAATATCTTAAAATGATCACTATGCACTTCTTTTAATGCATGTTATTTCTTCTATGTTGGTGTTTTTCTCTATTTTTCTTATGATAAAAAAATTCAAAAATCAATCTTCTTGAGAAAATAAAATTTTAAGCATTCTCTCCTAAGGAAAACATATAGTTGTGGTAGATAGTGAACCTTAATGACCTTGAAGAAGGCTTAAATTAACCTCCAGAAGGCCGACTAAAAATGATTTGAGAAAGATCATTACCTTAAATTATCAAATTTTCTAGAGAAGATCAATTATTCAACATGATAAAAAATCTGGAGCTTATAAAATGATTTGGGAAAGATCAATTTTCCCAAGATGTTAATAAGATTTCAAATTATCAAATGAACTGGGAAAGGTCATTATCTCAAAATGTTAAAAATCTTAAATGATCTCAAGTTATTGAATGATTTGATAAAAAGATCAATTATCAAAAGATCTTATAAAGGTCAATTATTTAATGATTTGGAAAATATCAATTATCCAAGATTTGGTAAAGATCAATTACTAAAAGATCTAAGAAAGATCAATTGTCTCAAAATGTTAAAATGATCTCAAATAATCTCAAGTTATTAAATAGTTTAGGAAAGATCACTATCTCATTATTAAAAGATTTGGGAAAGATCATTATCTCGTCTCCAAAAGCATTACCTTTAGCTATTAATGACTTGGGAGTGGTCATTTTCTCAAATTTTCTTGTCAACAAAAGCTCTTAGGTAATTCCATGATCTAATGAAAATAAAAACTAAGTACACATTGTGAAAAGCAAGATACCATCAAGTTAGATGTCAAAGAATGGAAATAGCATAAAGAGAGGAGGTGTTTTACTCACCTTACAAAATACTTTGAGGAGCTTATCTAAATCGTAGACAAAAGTTGCCTTAACTAAGGCTAATCAAAATTGAGACCTCAAGGTCCCTCACTTATCAATGATCTTGAAAATAGCCTCTTCCACTCCTTAATAGTCATATTCATATTCATATTCTTTTCCTCAAGAGAGGAGTTAGCAAAATACTATCCCTTAAGATCAATGATCTTGAAATGGGGCATGATAGTGCCAGTTGAAGATATCCATATTGTCGTTGAGCTTAGTTAGTTGAGTTTGACACTTTTCAACTAGGATTCAAAAAGTGGAGATTTTTGAAGGCACACATGTCTTGATACTTAGAGGACTCTTTAAAGACCTCAGGTACTCTAGCATAGCCTAGATCATATAAAGCTTTCTTCTCAACCTCAAAAGATTTTTTTTTTTTTAGTATAGCAACCTTTTCTTGAGCTCACATATGCACTAGTTGCAATCTTCAAGTTCCTTTTATGAGAAGCTATCTCCTAGCCAAGCGACGTTTGTGTTGATTTCAAGTTGGCCTCAAGCTTAACTTTTCTTCTTTCTTAAGCCAAAGATCTCAATTTCTCTACTGAGGAATTGATGTTGCTAGTATGAATATTGAAAGGTAATTTGATGCAACTAGGTTATAGCCTACAAAGGAAGGTTTGAAGTTAGAACAATGAAAGAACTATGTAATAGATAAAGTGAAAGAAATAATCTTACAAAGGTGTATCAGCATCAGGGGTAAGTTTCACTTTCTTCAAGCCTAGTGAAGTTAACAGGGGATAGAGCAGTTTCATCCTTCGTAACTATGCAATCTTTGTGAATTCCAAAAGAGAACTCCTCAACCTGGGTTTTGAGAATTAAACTCTAATTTGTAATTTTCCAACTAGGAACCAAAATGGGTCCAAATGAGTCAGTTAGGAAATTTGAGGTTATTCATGTTGTAGGACTTACATGCTTCAATGAAAACTGCCTCTTTTCGAGCTAAACTCTTAATCTCATAGGAAGAGGCCACACTCATCCAAGGCTCGATATAAACTCAAGTCTTTTCTCAAAATGGCTCCTACAAGGTCTCTTATCCTTATTCATTTTCTACTTATATGACTTATCCCTAGTCTTATGCTTTCTTTTCTTCCTCTTCTCTCGAGATGCTCCTTTTCTCAATTCATGATGGTCTTTTAGGAAAGATAAAGGGAGCTAAGTCTAAAGGAGTCTTGGAAAACCTCCATAACTTAGGGCCTATCACCAACCAAAATTAGAGCTCCTACAGGAGCTGGCTAATTGACCTTGATCCTAAGAGTAGACTCATCAGCTTGGCAAGTCAAGATTGGCAAACAAGCTAGTGAAAGTGGAACTAGCAAAAGCCTTGAAGACTGAGCTTTAGCCAAAAGAACTTCCTTTTGAGATTTCATCTAATTAGATATTTGGATCACGATTTGCCATAACAAGAAGAAAGATAAGGGTAGCTAGTTAGAAGCAACATCCTAGTTGTATACAAGTTGTCAGTTATAAGGCCAACAAAATCTTCATCTCAGGTGACCTCGCCTAACCTCAAGAGCTTTAATTTATTGCTTCTCATTCAAATCAAACTAGTTAGGCATGATGAGTAGGAGCTTGAATGTAAAGGAACGTTTTTTTTTCCAATGACCTAGGGAAGTAAAAATGTTGGTGAGGAACTTACATATTGACCTAGCAATAAGATAGCAGAATCCTTGCTCACTAGTTCTAGCAGATAAAATAATGGAGTTAAAAAGGCCAACAACGCTCAATTTGGAGCAAGCTAGAAAGGACAAATGTTTAAATAATCTAAACTATTATATATGAGTTCAGCAATAAGAAACCTAAGACATACTTCTAACATAACAAGATGAAAAGTCTGGCATCCTATAGATGGAAGATGTATTCAATCAGAATTATAAGTATAGTTATTTCATATTACACTGGGGTATGGAATCGAGTTCTGATCTCAATGGCTTTGTACCTAGCAAGTTAGGAGGTTATTGCAAGCCAAGGGAAAGTGGTAAGAAAGTATTCATAGGATTCAACATTCGGTTCAAGTTTGTATTGTTCTCATTAGGGTAACTAGGATTAAGTTTAGAAAAAAATAGGGTATGTTAGAAACTAAGGATGGGGGTTGTTTCCTAAAACACTAAAGCAATTGGAAAAGCTGGAAGTAGACCCATTCTTCCTCAATCTCAAGCTGGATTGAACGAGGCTAGGAGTTCTACTAGAGGAAAAGTTTGTGAATGTAAAATAAAAGTAAAAAAGAGCGAAGTAGGTTCTATTGTTCGAGGTTGTTGGAGTTCATGCCAATCTGTTCTACAAATGGAAATATAAAGAATAGCCAAAAAAATGAAAAGAAGACTATATATAGACGTTAAAGGATGGTGTGTCCTCCAGGGAGCCCTATCCAAATTTGATGAAAAACTTACATTGGATGGTTAACACATATTAGATGTTACTTTCCTAATTCATTGATTCATCTTGCTTCTAAAAAATGGTCCAATCCACATGAAAAGTTGGATGGTTAATGATGAGTGTGATTTATAAATCTCCATTTAAAAGACTATTTTGCCCTTGTGATCTTTAAAAATACTCTAACTGGACAAGGATCTGCATCTTTTGTATTTGAGACTCAACCTCGAGTAAAGACCTAGCATTTTGTTGATCTAAAGGAGATCTAAGCGTCCTAAAGGTGCTACGTGGAACCATACAAGAAAGGACATTTCAACACAAATACAAATAGAATACTCAAACACTAACAAGTCATGCCTTTTTTATTCACATTTGACTTGCTATTAATTATTCTTTCATATCTCTTATTGACTCTTACTTAGGCCTTAGATGAGAGTGCTATGGCCTAACATGACATGCATTCTTATGATCAAATTAGAGATTCAAAACACTTAGATAGATCAAGCACGGGATTGAGGTCATAAGAAACCTTAGTTCAGCAAAAAGCCTAAAAATCCAAAGAAACATTATTTTCACCTTATTGTTAATGAAGAGAAAATTTGAGCGCCTATTGCTATTAATATCAGCAGAGATCTTTTCGAATATACAAAAAGAATTTGGCCTTAGTTCGTGAAATGCAAAACAGTGGAACACAACAAATGAAAAACTAAAAAATTTGTTATCTCCAAAAAAAAAAAAGAAGAAGAAGAAGAAGAAGAAAAAGAAAACTATATCAGAACTTACCTCAAATGAAATTTGTAAACAAACATAGATGCATATATTTACTGTGTGTCGATGAATGACATCGACCCATCACAACCCGGTCCATCCGGCCCAATTGGAGCTCACACGGTACAAATACCCAAACTCGTTTTCAGTATTGCCCAAAATTTTAATCTTAAAAATATATAAGAAATAGTATAACAGATAAGGCTACCCTGTTTTGGCGTCAGCTTCCTCTCAACCCAATCACCTCAGTCCTCTACGAAATCACATGCTGACGAGCCCAAAACACCTCAATCATGACCTCTAACGTTCTTCCCCAGGTAACGCTGTCGTTCTTCATGTCCATCTCTTCGGAGTTTGAAAGTTAAATAGTGTAACTCAGTATTATACCTTTTCTGTGTTTTTGGTAATTTATCCGGGTTTCTTTTTCTTACAATCTATACAGGTCTTGTTCATGATTCCTAGAGGTCCGGCTCAATTCCCGACCAAGAACCTGGCATTTTCGGCAGCGGTATCGCGGCGCCCCTGTGCTGGAGGATTGGTTTGTACAAGGTCTTATGGCTTCAGTTTTTCAGAGAGGGATAAAAACTGCTCTTTCTTTGTGAGGGCTGAAGCAAACGTGGAAGCGGAAGTGGAAGTTGAAGAAAGAGCTGAGAATGCGGAGACTCTTGAGTCCGAAGGGGCTGAGGTTTTGTCCACTGCAAAGCCGTCTACACAACCTAGAATCAAACTTGGAGAGATTATGGGGGTAATCTTTTGGACTTGCCATTATTTAAACCATAACCTAAGTCTGCTTCATGTAGTGGAGAAATATCCCTGTTTTGATATTAAAAAATTGTCAATTAAATTCCATTTCCTGCTCATTTTGTTGGGCTTTGTGAAAAGGCCCATTGTTTGGTTCGTGTCGTATTTCTTGAATGAACAGATTCTGCATCAAGTCAACAAGAGAGCTCCAGCATAAAGAATGTGCCCTAAATTCTCCAGAGAATAATAATGTAGATATCAGAATACATGTCCTGTTATACTGGTGTTTAAATACTAAATTGACCTGAATGTATGGTTTCATCTGTGGCTCGGAGGTGATGCTATCAATTTCCTTATTAGGACTAAACAGTTCTCGCATAATCAGATTCTTAATTAACTGGATGCTTATCTCATCATGAGAACTGATGCACGACTAATGTTACTGGAGCAACCTGGGTTCAGAGAGTTGGATTTAAGACAAGGTAGAAGAAAGGAAGATTATAGTAATTCTGGAAACTGTCAGAATGAATATCTAAGCATAATCATGCTTGAGTTTTCAATAGTGATCTGTTAGACTTTCAAGAAGATGAAGAAAATTGGGAAAGGATTGGAGCCATGAAAGACTGGAATTTTCATTTGAAATTTAGTATGTCATATGGCTTATGAATAACAACAAAACCTTTAAAATTGATTTCTATGTAGGCTAAATAGGAGGTAAAGGAACACTCTCAGGAATATGAAAAATGCACTTCGCAAGTAATTAAGCATGAAATGTGTCCTCAAGCCTAAATTCATGCAATTATCTCGAATTAACTTTATTAAGCAGCTGATGCTTAGATTAATCTTCCAACTCGTTCCTTTTTAAATCATCTAACTCCCTACAATTTCTAGTCCAGATTCATTTCAGCTAATACTATATTACACTAATCATGGCTAGGTGAATGATGGCTGTTTTAATCACAATAATGAGTGAAGATGGGAACCACTTGTATTTTACACATTTACCTTATTTGTGTGTTTGATTTCCGTGAGCTGTTGGGTTTTTGACTGTCTAGTCTTCATAATATTGTTGTGCTGTATGGTAAGGGTGATTGATTGTGGTTCAGGCCTGTGATGCATTGCATCTTGGAATGGCTGGTGGTTGGACACTTAGAAAGCCTGCAAGAGAGGGTAAGGAGGAAGGGCACTGGTGGCAGTGGGGAAGTTAATGGGGCGGTAGCTGGTGATTGTTTGTTGATTTACTTCTACTATGGTTGAGGTGGAGGATATGAGGCTTAAATGAGAAATGTGGAAACACAAAATGATCTTTTTAGTATTGGTGTTTGAAGTATTTTGGAGTATATTAGACAACATGAAAATTAGCTCAATCTCATCTCATAGAATTGGTCAATACCATGCTGGTGGTCTAAGAACTGCACTGGGATCTTAGAAACAGGTCTGTCATTGCTTCACATACTAAGCCAACATACTCTCCAACTGGTTTTAGTGAGTTCTTATTCTTTTACCCAATCTTTCATCTGTCAAATAGATTTCTTTTCCATGCTTAGGTTATTGGAAATAGAATAGAATCATGCTATTGATGTGTAATAATTCCACTTTTCTGGTTCTTATAAAACAGATATTGAATAAAAGAGCAATTGAAGCATCAGACAAGGAAAGACCCATTCCAGATCTTCGTACTGGGGATATTGTGGAAATCAAACTGGTAACACTTTTTTCATGTGTTTTATATTATTTTCAGTATAATTACACAACGGCACTTGCCACCATTATGAAAATTGTGTAATATCTCAATGGAAGAAATTTATTTGCTTTACAGGAAGTTCCAGAAAACAGGCGACGGTTGTCTGTATATAAAGGCATAGTTATGTCGAAACAAAATGCTGGCATCCACACAACAATTCGGATTCGACGGGTTATTGCTGGTGTTGGAGTTGAGATTGTGTTTCCTGTGTAAGTATTCACTCTTGAGGAGGCTTACCCTCATAATCATTTCATTATTTTGTTCAAAATGCGGTAATCAAGCATCTTTTTAAAAGTATTTTACCAGTTGTGCTTTATCCTGTGAAGAAATGACTCAATTACATAACACAAAATGAACTAATCACTGCAACAAGACTTTGTTACATAGATATTTAACTATGAGGTGTATGGTGGTTAGGAAACTAAATCTATTGGCAGAAATTCTAAAATCGATTATGACTATTAACCCCTCTCTGGAAGATGCTTTTGACATTATCAGATATTTCAAATTTGGTTAGATATGGGCCACAAAAAAAGTCATCATGAGTTTGCCTCTGTGCACCATTTCCATTGCTAATTTGTCTTTGCAGCTATGACCTTCTTCGTTACCATATCCCACTATTTGTTTTTTTAACTCTAGCCACAACATAGAACACGACATCAAATCTATTGGCTTACATAGCTTGAAATCATTAATAGAAAAATCAAATTTTGATATGCGGAAACTTCATTTACTTCATCAGAATGCATGTCACCATACCATCACCTGTTTTTGCCATGCACTTCTTGCAGAGCTTTAGAAATAGAGTGGAAATGGTTCGCTGGGTGCGCCTGACTTTTTACAATGTGTTAAGGGTAATGCTAGATAAGCTTCTTATTTCAATTAAATTCTGAAACTATAAGCGCACATTTGGTTTCATTTTCAAACCCTATTTTCATATTTTCTACTGTTTGAAAATTTAAACACATCACTTTTTATACATTTTCACCTGACATAATTTTTATTTTCATTCTCAAAACTCATTTCCAATAACTTATATATCTTCTCCTAATAACTTACATATTGTAGCTCTCAATTTCATTATTTCTATCTCTCTCCACCTACAACCTACTAAATTCAACATAATCATTATTTTTACAACAATCTATTCAAATACAAACTCATTTTCAACTCATTTTCACTAACTACTTTTTCAAATTTTGAAAACGATGGAAATGAAAACTGAAAATGAAAATAAAACCATTTCTGCTCATCTTTTCAATCATTGCCTGAAAAATCCTTCATCTCATGCATTTTCTTTTGTTATGAATCACTGGCAACACTGTTAATTGTTTTGGGAGATGCAGACATTAGCAATTTCATCGCTATCAACTTATTTGACATCAATGTTCTGGTGGCAGTTGTGGACATTTAATACAATGTTGAAATCATATAGAATAAAAAAATTTTAAAACCATTAACATGGATAGTTTAAAATGATTTGAGTTATATTAGATTTTGTGGTTGAGATGTTGAGTTTATGCAACGAGAAGCACGAAGGGAGGACTGCATCCTTTGTGCGTGTGTGTTTGGGATGGGTGGGGTAGGGATGGATATTGTTTCTGCATTTACTAACATTGTGCTGGTTTTCTGTTTTGTTTCTCTTGCAAATTCCAAAAGATTTTTTATTTAAGAATTAACTGAAGTAAACACAGTGGGCCTTTGGAGAAGTGTGGAATGAAATACTGGGGTGTGGCTTTATTCTTTGTGAATTGCTAAAGTGAAGAACTTTGGAGGTGGTTGGGGAGTGCTGCTGCCAATTTTACATTTTCATAGTTTGTTATCATAAGTACGCACAACATATTTTAGCAAATCCAATTATTCCTTCGAGCAAGTACTCCTTCACAGGATTGCAAATGTTTGTTCTAAATAAACTTGTGGGTATTAAGATTTGTTGGATATCAAAGAATTCTGTTCAAAATAATTCTTCATGGTCTACTGAAGAGAAAACTGAATTAAGAAAACAGTGTAGCCTGGTTGGTAGGCAGTCTTTTAAAATATGGGACCAGATATCCACTGTAAATGAATTTCACACCTGTCTAGGGATGGTTAAAGATCTGTTTGGCCATGATCAACTTGTAGGTGATTGTAGAGTGCATTGGGTACAAGGCGTCAACCTTGGGAACGAGAAATAGATTAGTAAAGAAGGCGTGGAATTGGTCGTTTAAATCTACACTCTTCTGGTTAATGCTTATGTTCCTGACTCTTAGTGAATCAGTTTGTTCTAAAATTTGTCCCTAATTAGATGCCAATTCATCCACACTTAGGTTCCACATTTCTAGCGTGCATTCTTATAACTTTTTATGGTTGGTGCAAGTATATTCCTACTGGGATTTAAGAACGTATAAGTTGGTTCGTTGTTGCCATTTACTTACTGAGCACCTGATTACCCTTGATTATGATGTATGGTATTATTCTATTCCGTCATGGCTTTCCTGCCTTCCAAACTAAGAGGCTTTTTGCAAGCTAAGTTATTGCTTGAGATGATTTGCATTTTGTGTTATTTTGGACTTTAAACATTGTTTATTGAAAATTAGAGTTAAGGTAGTTGCTGAAAGCATTTTATTCAATAGGCTGTTATGATATCACTCCTTTTTAATTTTTTCTATTCGATGAAGATCCTGATTCTGAACTTTCTGTTCTCTCCGGTGTGCAGATATTCACCAAATATCAAAGAGATAAAAGTAGTCAGCCACCGAAAAGTCCGGAGAGCCAGGCTGTACTATTTGCGAGACAAGCTTCCAAGGCTCTCCACTTTCAAATGAAGGAGCGTATAGCTATTAAGCATCAGAATCTCTCGCCTCTCTAGAGGCCATTATCTTTTTGTTCTTTCTAGCAACCTTATATCTGATTTTTTTTCCCCCCAGAAATTCCATGTTTTGTTTTCAGTGGTAACTACTTGAATCATCCTGTTTTTTAATGATTAGATTTCTTATTGTTAGTTCACTTGGGAACACAATGAAAGCATTTAAGGTATAGAATTCAATTTATCTAGAATTTACAAATCACACCAACTAATCGAAATAAATCTAATTAAGTTCCATTTCAAAGAAGTTCATCGTAGTACCACCTAGTCCTAAATTACCTTGGGGGTTGCTATGATACAATTGCACGAGCTCTTGCCTAATGGTGAAGCATACCCTATGTACTAATTCACCGTTCCTAGTTAGAATATCATCTTTGTACTTCGGTCTTTCACTCGGATTCTGTTTTAGCTTCTCAGTGAGTTCTTAAATTTTGTCATCTGTGAATCATCCATCTTTAGTTCTATTCATTGTAGCAATATTAAACTTAATTATACTTTGTTTCAACTCAAATGTGTTTTCAAGAGAGAGAATTTAAATTCTTTATAGATAGAGTCCACTTTGACTTCATAAGAGTGACTAATTTAAATATTTGGCAATTGTTCAAGACTCCACCTCAAATCAAAACATCAAACTTCATCAACTTTCAAACATATCACAACATACGTCGAATAGTGAAGTTCTAACACCAACTCATACTAGTCATTACACGTGCAGCATATCATGCTTGGGATCCACGAGCTCGTTGGACAAGAGAGTTGCTTCCAAATCCATTGAGTGCATTTTTTAATTAAGCTATGATCAACTTTTCGAAAAGATATACAATGGATGCACATGAATTCTAGGCTAAAACGTTTATAGTAATCATTCTTTCAATATTTAGTCCATGTGGGATAGAGCATTACAATCTTGCCTCCTTCAGAATGCAACATCGTTGTCGTGGCATGGCACAAGTCCAAGATTAATCATCAAGCGTTGAAACTCTAGAAGTGGCTCCTATACAATCAACAGATGACTCCCATGTGTGTAACACTTTTGTCTTACAAGTTCAAAAGTACCTCCCACACACAAAGCACTTTGCCCACAATATTCCAACTGGTAATGGCTTTGATATGATTTATCACGCCCTATGCATGCGAGCTTGTTAGACACGAAAATTGCTTCAGGATAAATTCATTACTATTCTTCTTTCAAGCAACTAATGCAAACTCTTTTCCCCACCTCCTGATTTGCCCTTTCTTTATTTTTCATGAGACTGAAATTACCCTTCACATGTTCCAATCTGGTATGGATTTCCCATACAATAACATTATCACTAGACTATCCAATGACTTATGGAATGGGGTAATTAAGAAGTATTAAGGCTTTATATTCTTCTTCAGGTTTCATATCAATTGTTGATCACCAATTAGATAAACTAGTTTATATGACTCATAAGATTGTGATCCTCTTATATCTTTAGTCCATACCAAAAAGGTGCACATGTACGATGCGATTTATTTTTTTATATTTATTTTTCTATAATTATTATCTATTTATTTTTTAACTTATTTTTTATCATTCTCTTGAATTAAATTTGACCCAATTATAATTCCATAATTTTAATTTAATTTCTATTTTTATTTTTTGTTAATTAAAAAGCTTTTTTGATTTTTTCAAACAATAAATTTCAACAGTTATTTTATGAAATAAAACTAAAAGTATGATTCAAATGATTTAGAGCAATTTATAAATTGGTTTGTTCTAGATTTAGATAAATAAAAATTTATATTACTTATTTAATCTTAGATTTTTAATGGACCATGTTTTTAATCTAAAAAAAAACTTTCTCATGTGTTCGATTTATTTAGAATGATTCTATTCTCACTTTCGTTTCTTCTTGGTTTAGCCAAAAATAGAGAAAGTTAATTCAATTTTAAACCTTTACATATCATTAATGTGTAAAAAAAATATTATCTTATTTTATAATTTTTTTGTTAAAAATAGTGCAAATATTATTTCTTTAAAAGTTTGCTAGTATATAAATATGTGAGAGTTGGACTAGTATGAATTAATTTGGCTATTAATATAGGACATACCAAAATTGTTAAATGAAATTGATTGTTTGAAATAAATATTTATATTTTATTAATTATCTAATATTTAGCAATATAAAAAATAAGGGCTTTCGATTGTTGGATACTATGCATTTAATGGGGTATATACTTCAAACCTGGGGGCTATATATTTTGTAGGGTATAAATAGAAACATATGAGCTAATGTGGTACTTTATCCAGTAAAATGCACTAATTGATATACTATTTTATATATTAATAGAAAATATTTCACTATATCATATTAATGTTATTATTAAAACTGAAGAAATATTTTTTAGGCTTAATAGTTTGAATTATATAACTATCAATTCAACAATACATATCTTCTTTGGAAAAATTCAAATTTTAATTAAATATGATCAAGTTCAAGTGAATTATACTTATTATGTTGTTTATGTATATTTTAACATTGTTTATCATATGATTAGTTAAGTCATACAAAACTTAGTCTTGATAATGTTTTCTTTATCCTCCATCATGCCCCACAAATTTTAGTTTGGTTCTTCAAAGGTTGTTTGATAAAAATAAATTATATATATAAATAAATATATTTCTATCATATTGCTTTTTAAAAATAATTATTGAAAGTTAATAATGCCACATTATTATTTTAATTAAAAAATAATTTATCAAAAAACTTCAAAGAAATAAAATTTTAGTTGATTCTTAATTTTTTATGGCTCCTAATAGAGCTATCAACTAATTTTTCTTTTTCTTTTAACCCATTTTTTGTCTTTTAACTTAAATAAATAGGGTTAAGAATTTCTTTTTGAATTTGTGATACAACATGAAAGTATTTTTTTGCTATTAGTTTTTAAGAAAATAAAATGTGCACATCATTTTATGTTAAAATTAACCAAAAATATATTTAAGAAATATATATAAATACACAAATAAATGAAAAGATAAAAAACTTAAATAAAATTAGTTTATTCTTTTTCATTATCATAATAAATATAATATTATATATGAGTTTGATACCTATTTTGATATATAATACATTTTTTTCTTTTTATTTTTTGAGGAAGAACCCATATTATCATTCTTCTTCCTCATCGGTTAAACATGTGATTGTAAGGCTTAACCTATTCTTGTCATATTAAATTTACTATTACATTTGAATTGAACATATACTTTGATGTATAAAAAATATTTCTTTTCTTATTTTTTTGGAGAGTGCATAAAGAATATGTATACAAATGTATTTATGAAGTTTCATTTTTTCCTCACCAATTGATTTTTTTTCATTCTTCTTCCTCATTGGTTAAACATGTGATTGTAAGGCTTAACCTATTCTTGTTCATTGTCATATTAAATTTACTATTACATTTTAATTGAACACAAATTTTGATGTATAAAAATATTCCTTTTCTTATTTTTTATGGAGAGCGTAGAAAGGATATCTATACAAATGTATTTATGAAGTTTCATTTTTTCCTCATCAATTGATTTTTTTCTGAATTAATTTCAATTTATTTTTTATTATGAGTCTAATTAAAATAAATCTAATTTAGTTGTAATTTACCATACAACCATATGTATTGAATGTGATAGTAATGTTCTCATTACTTGGGGATATAATTTAATTGCTATTTTCGATAAGCCCAACTCAATATGTTGGTAGAAGGATAAATTTCAATATACGTAATTATATTTGCTACGTATGAAATTTTGATTTAATTAATTTTAATATAATTATTATTTTTTAAATGTTTAATTAAAAATACACTTAATTTGAAATATATTTAATATATACAATGTATATACATAATTTCTATATATGTCCACTTGTTAAGTGTAAAAACTTGATTTAACTAATTATAGTTATTATTTTTTGTGAGTGTAATTAAAAATAAACTTAATTTGATTGTAATTACCATTAAACTATGTGTATCAAATATGGTAATTTCAATATATCTAATTACATTTAGTAGTAGAAAATTTATTTATTTAATGTGAATGTAATTATTATTTAGTATAATTCTAAATAAAAATATATTTAATTTGTAACAAGTGTAAGATATACAATAATATACATTTAATGTATATACATTATTTAAGATGAAAGACTTGATTTACTTAATTATAGTTATTATTTTCTATGAGTCTAAATACAACGTACATACATTTTATGTTTCATAGTTGTGACTACTATTAAATCATGCATATTAAATGTAATAGTATTATTAGAGAGGGATATTTTTATCCTCACATAATAAGGAAGAAACCGCTATACTCATTCATACTTTTAGCTATTAGTTTTTTTAAAAAATAAAATGTTCACATCATTATAAGTAAAAACTAACCAAAATATATTTTAGAAATATATAAAAATATACAAACAAATGAAAAGATGAAAAAAAAATTAAATGAACTTAGTCTATTCTTTTCCATTTTCATATTAAATATAATATTACATATGAGTGTGACACCTATTTTGATATATAATACATATTTTTTTCCTTTAATTTTTAAGGAAGAACCTATATTTGTATGAATGCATTTATAAAATATTATTCTTTTTCCTCATCAGTTAAGTATGTGATTGTAAGACTTAATGTAGCTCCTCCTCTTGGGACAGCACCTAAGCCGAGGCACCACTTAGTTCAATCTTAAATTGAACCCATAATACAAATCAATAACCCATCAAAATATTTTCTTTTTACCAAAAACTTATCAAAGCATTTCAAACTTATCAGATATAGCAACGGATACCAATTTAGCTAAACTTGTAACATACAGGCGGTATGTTAAAATATGTGCCACGAAATCCCAAATCCAATTCTAACATATGCAGCTGAAATTCAAACTTAACTAGCTCAATAAACCATTAAATACATGCCATAATTCTCTTTATACCTAACAAAATATTTCCCGTCCAGCCTGGAGTTCAAATTCTTCACTTAATCCATGTCTGAGAGAATCAAAATAATGGAGGGGAGTGGAGAGATAAGTCCAAAAGACTTAGTGAGGGATAATTATAAACATAAATGATGGGGATCCATGGAGGAAGAAATCAACTCAACAAATCATCAATCAACAACTAACAGAAACACAACAGGATACATTCAAATAGTCAGGAACAATCTAACAAGCAG
>JACGDI010005332.1:662537-695862 GCA_014898725.1 Jacaranda copaia | reverse complement strand
CCAACTAGGTGTTTGGTTACCAGGCATCTCCATAGGCCCTCTCCACCAACCCCTGAGAATAGCAAACACCCTCGGCCCTCGAATATAAAAATAGTATTTTTTCCACTCCTGCTCGTAGGAAGAGGTGGGGGATATCAAAAGATTTTATCGGGGTCGAGCCATTAGGTAATAGAAATCGGACTCTTCACTGTTGCCTGACTTTCAAGACATGGGAAGGTGGAATAAATTGAAGAAATTGGCAAAAGTTGTGGGTTGGTCATAGAGATGCATCAGCATAACAAAACTATACAGTGTGACAAAATAATTAGGGAGTAGTTGGGTGATGCAGACTCTTAGTCCCAAGAGGAGGTCGACTATGGACTGGGTAAGTGGGAACCTGAGGCCACACTTCAGCCCCTCCTCAAATATAGTTATACATCCCTGGGGAGATTGATATATTCTACCCCAGGTCCCTGGCGCTACTAGCTCATACTCATCAAGGATATGATATGATATGCTGCTCTAATATGGACTAAATCTACAGCGGTTATCTTGCAGGTTATTTCAGTATAATGGTCAGGGGTAAATAATCAACCCCAACTTGCAGACATATTAGTAGGACCAGCCTCTCCTTCTGATACTACCCTAACGTCGCTCGAACTACTGCTACTACTTGAGCTAAAGCTTTCACTCGTAGATGGATTGGACTCACTTTCTCCAGATGGCTCAGATGTGTTCTTAGCCCCAGTTTCCCCCCTAAGGGCCATATTTTCTAACCTAGTGCTATCAGAATTAAGGCTAGTAGACATGCTTCTACAAAGGAAAGGTAGAAAAGAACAAGAATAGCAAAGACACTTACAGTGGAAATTTCACAAAGGCAAAGTGCAGAACTTGAAGGGCTTCAAAGATGGCAATTCGATCAGAAGTTCAGATAGCCTACCCTCAGTACGCTTCATATTCTGTGCACTAATAGCCATATTAAATGCAAAGAAAATGCCTCAAACCCTGGTCAGTAGTTTAAAAACTAGGGTTGAGAATTCAAATATCCTAGTTAAGCATAGTACTGCTATGGTTGAATGTAAACTCCGGGCTCCTTTTCATCGGCAAGCTCGATTAGAATCGCGAGTTTGGGGGACTCATGATATGAGATAACCCAGCAACCCAATAGGCCCAACACCAAATGCCCAATAGGCCCAACATCAAATGAGACAGCCCAGGAGGCCCAACGATAAGTTTGTTTGATCGATCGATATCGACCTCACTTGGTAAGGCCTGCGATCGACCTGTATCGACCTCAGGACCACTCCAGAGTTTGAATATTCAAGTTTGATTGACATGCATCGACCTCGAGACCTACTTTGGCGTTGACTCAGATCTCTGCCATATTTATTAGTCTGACAGGTTGTATGCCTCCGCATTAATAACACGTGACAGCCGGTACAATCGCTGCAACCAACTTTGATAACTCTGAAAACCTAGCACAGTATCAGGATCTGAACATGAAATGACCCCCAACCCCCTAGCAAAGAAAAAAGTTAGTACACCTGATAAGGGTATTAGGGTCAAATCACACCTAGAGAAAGCTATAAATACCCCAAACTCAACCATGCTCAAGGTAATGCCCTATACACTATAAGCTTTACATTTTCTATATTTTGTTCGATCTCTTCATCTCGATTAGAACTAACTTGAGCATTGGAGTACCTTAGCCGGGGTCTCGGCTAGTTTAACATGTGTTGTGGTTGCAGACCTCAAGCCCTAAGTTATACACAATCCTGAGTACTCAACTTCCCTGATCGATTTACTAGTAGCACAACCCCCTTTTTCTCTATATGTAGCTTTCAACAACATCACCTAGGAATAGCCCTAACACATCATTGATGCTCAGAAATAGTCCTGACATATCATACATACCTAAGAATAGCCCTAGCATATGGCTGACAGATGAATGAAAGATAGATCTCCAGGAGTAGACCTAGCACATTACTGATGCTCAGGAATAACCCTAACATATCGCACATACCTAGGAATAGCCCTAGCATATGGCTAACAAATTGAATACACAAGGAATAGGCCCTAGTGTATCAAACTGACAGAATGAATACCTATGGAATAGCCCCTAGCATATCAAACTTACAGGACATATACCCAAGGAATAGCCCCTGCATATGCAAACAATCAAATGGACAATAACTAGAAATAGCCGTAGCATATCATAGACAAACAGACAGATCATAACAGAATTGCCGCCAAGGCAACATGGTTGCAACATACAGATTTAGATAAGCCAGTGTGGCCATTAAGAAATTGAACAGATAAGCAATATGCCAACAAGGCAACAGCTATGATACAAAATAGTATAGATACGAGATAGATAATAGATAATGGAGATACAGATAACAGATATGGTTCTGGGTGCCAGAACAGATAGAAATTAGAATCAAATTCAGCAGATAACCCTTACAGAGGTGCACTAATCAGATAATAGATACAGATTAGATTTCAAACACAATTTAGAGTATGGTACAGAAATAGAAAACCCACATAGGGGCTTATTACAACCACAAATAAGAAAAGAAAGTGCCAGCTTAGTAGACCCTCACCTCCATAATCTCAAAAATACTATCACCGCCTATTGCCAATGAAGTCCACCTTTGTGCGACCTAACCAAAAGAATAAGGCCCATAGTCACAATCCTCATTCAACCTTGTAATCACAATTATACAAGCAACGGTCTAAAATTGATACTTAATTGGCTAAATCAATAGCCTTAATATTGAAATGGTAATAGTGCAAATCTCGATTAAGGAATACAATTAGGTCCTTAATTACATAATTAACCTCATAATAGCTCGCCAAATCAATAATAATGGTTCCATTATCTATAATAACCTAACTCTTTGCTTAGGTCTTAATTCCATAGAATTACGGTCTTTATCATCTATTAACTTAATTAACTAGAATTATTATATAATTTTACAAATTTGAATCCATTGAGCTTGTATGTATGTACTCATGCATGTCTAAATTCTTGATCCTAAATAATACTTTTGGTCCAATTAACTTGTATTTACATCATAAATAAACACAACAATTTACTTAGATTAAATCAAGAATCAAATTATTTTATTAACTAGTATTTTACCCAATATTACTCCATCAAAACCTTGAAACCATGAACCAAGAACACCACTGCAATCTTCAAGATAAGGAGAAGAAACTGTTTAGAAGTCGCCAGAGCACTGTCGTCGGCCATCAGAGAGCCACCATGCACCACCGTCGGAAAATTTAGCCACCACTACCAAAATACTCCTTTCGAGCTCTTAAACGTAACCCCACACTTGGTTTCCAGTTTCACAACCTATGGCCACCGCAGTTGAGCCTAATAGCTAAGAAAGCAAACTTCCACCACCAAGCTTTGACCGTTCCTTCCCATCGCCACCGCCATGCAAAACCCTCATGCAAAGCCACCATTATGTTCCTCCTGCTCATCCCTACCCATTCATGGCCTCAGACTTGAATTTGGCCATCAGAAAATCACAAACCCACCAAGCCCCACAATTGAGTCCTCGGTTTTCACAATTCCCAATGTTTCATTAGTCCAAATGGAGAGTTCTTAGCACTAATGTGCTCGTTGTAAGGAGAGAAAGAAGTTGGCTAGGTTGATTTGGTAGTTTTAGGCTTGCCGAAAATAGTCATCGGAGAGAGAGAAGAGAGTTGCAAATAGGAAGAAGAAAGAAGAAATAGGAAGAAGAAATAGGAAAGAAGAAAGGGAAACAGCAAGGAACGCAATCCTGCCAAATTTAAAAATGAATTTTTCATTTTTTACAATTTGGCCCCAAATGTTTTCTAGTCACTTTAATTGAGTTCTTAAATTTTCAAAAATTATTCCTTTGACCCCATAGACTAAAACTCTTCTATGTTAACCCCATAAGTTCCAAGTTTAGTCCAATCAAGTTTCTAAAAATTACAAATTTACCCCCTAAAATTTTCAAAAATTTGCAATCAAACCCTTTGATTTATTTTCTAAAATTATCAAATTTCAGGGGTTTTACACTTAATCTATTCTTGTTCATTTTCATATTAATTAAATTTATTATCACATTCGAATTGAACATATATTTTGATATATAAAAAAATATTTCTTTTCTTACTTTTTATGTAGAGCATAGAAAAAATATCTATACAAATATATTTATGAACTATCATTGTTTCCTCAGCAATTGATTTTTTTCTTAATTAATTTCAATCCAATTTTTACTATGAGTCTAATTAAAATAAATTTAATTCAATTGTAATTTATCATACAAACATATGTATTGAATGTGATAGCAATAGTCTTATTAGATAGGGATAAAATTTAATTGCTTAGGTTTAATTTAATTTCTTTTTTCTATAAGTCCAATTAAATATGTTGGTAGAAGGATAAATTTCATTTTAAATAATTGTGTTGGCTGAGTATGAAATTTTAATTTATTTAATTTTAATATAATTATTATTTTTTATATGTCTAATTAAAAATGCACTTAATTTGGAATATATTTAATAAATAAAATGTATATACATATTTGCTAATATACATTTGTTAAGTGGAAAAACTTGATTTAATGAATTATAGTTATTATTTTATATGAGCATAATTAAAAATAAATTTAATTTGGTTGTAACTACCATTAAACTATGTGTATTATATATGGTAATTTTAATATATGTAACTACATTTGGTAAGTAGAAAATTTATTTCATTAATTTCAATTTAATTATTATTTTGTATATTTTTAATCAAGAATATATTTAATTTGTAACAAATGTAATAAATGCAATGATATATATTTGATGTATATACATTATTTAAGATGAAAGACTTGATTTAATTAATTATTTTTATTATTTTCTATGAGTTTAAATATAATGTATATGTTGGAAATTGGTCTTCTTTGACCAAATTTTTAAATGTGCTCAAAGAATTAATTTCTAAGGAATTGATGATTATCGTAAACTACGCCGTGAGTAGATGATGGTAATGTATTTAATTGGCCAAAACCAATTTCGAGTGAATGAGAAATTAATGGTCAAAATGAACTACTTAAATTTGACAAAGAAGACTAAAAAATGAGCTAAGGAATAAGAGAGAAACTGCATCCCGCATTGTAAAATGAGTAAAAGGTGGACTTGAATATATGTATTAAGTGTGGAGGTAAGGAATGAGCCCTTTAGGGATACCGTAAGTGTTTGGAAGAGAGAAGACCTACATGATAATGGGTTCAATCTAACCTACACATGCATGCCATAGGCTACCCAGGGGCTAGAGCTTGGATGAAATTGGCCTTCTGTCCAATATTAACTTTTGGGACTAAATTTTATCTAGTCTTAGCAGAAATAACAAATAACCTTCAAACTTCCTTTGCTTCAATGTGAAGTTTTGGAAACTGGATAACAACATAATAAATCCTCCAACAAATGTACTTGGACTGCACACATTTTCCTTATCCCTAGAAATTAATTTAAATTGTGTCTTTTCAACTTCTGCTTTGGAAATTTGCAGCACCTTTAATGACCACCACTATAAAAATGCTTCTGAATCTGCATATTCATACAATATAGTCATACAATATACTATAACATTTTCAGCATAGTCTTGAGAATTTAATATGCTTAAAGTTCGAGAGGTTAGATGGTTTGTAATATTGCTATCGCATAAAATTAGTCATTGTATTTTAGGAGACGATAGTCAGTTGTTGTTAGCACCAATACAGGGCTAATTCATCTTAAACATAGAGAGCTCTGCTTGTCTCAACTACTTGATTCTCACCGATCACAGAAATTTCCACACACCGCATGAACAATATATACACTTGATGTTTTATAGTTGCAATTACTATTAAACCAAGTGTATTAAATGTAATAGTATTATTAGAGAGAGCTATTTTTGTTCTAACATAAAAAGGAAGAAACCGCTATACTCATTCATACTTTTATAAGTAGTATAGATAGATATAGCTAATTGTCACTTTGGAAGCAATTTTATAGTATAAAGTCTTTCCAAAATATAATTTCCCAAACTTTGCCTACAACTCAGTATCAAATCTTCTAAATTATCATCTATAATATTATTTTTATGTTGCTCACAATACAAAGTGAAATTATGTTGAGACAATATGGTTCCATACTTTTTTCATTAAGTTTTTCATATTTGTTGGCTTTACTGCGGTTGTTTTTTTTCATGCCAACACTAAATCTTGTTGAAGAGAGAGACCTTTTAGCCTTCTTTTCTAGAGTAAGATTTCATTTATTATGAAGTTGCTGAATCATAAATTATTTGCCAGTAATGTATTGCCCCTCCCAAAGGATTATATTTTCAACTTCTAGAGATACAACTTATTGTATACATAGTAAAAGTAATAAGGTATGCAATTTCATCTATATGGACTTTATAACTCATGCAATTATAAATTTAATAGAAAAAAAGGATACTCAATAAATAGAAAACAAAAACACATAAATCTTATATCGTTTAATAAAATCTACTTAAATTCATGGGAATTTTCTTTCTTCCACTACATGAAAAATTTTATGGGTAAAAGAGAACTCTTAGATTTGATATATCTAAACTCAAGATAAATTATCAAGTTTCAAGAGCACCACCTGAGTGTCCATCTCCCTGGTTGAGTGCTAAATAAACATTCTCGATCTGATTGACCATACTTTAGTTGATTGGGCAAGGTATCGATACTCATGCTAGTGGAAAGGCGTAGTGAGGTTGGGTTTGGTCAATAACTTGGTCAATCAATAATGGGCTAAGCCTGATAGCCAATTGAGTTGCCCGACGTCATGTCTTTTGCTTGGTCAAGTGTTATTTGGCTAGGCCTATTAGGCTATCCCATATCATGAGTCCCTTCCCACTCCCAAGTCCTGATAAAAAGTATCGATGAGAAGGAATGAGGAGTAGCTAACTTGAGAAATTGGAATTGGTTCAATGAGGGATTAAACGCTTTGGTGAAGTTTAAATTTAAATCCAAATGCATTTAATGCAACTGTTACCTTGGGTAAAGCGGAAAGTTAACTAGTAGATATGTTATAATTACCTGGTAGCTGGTTATTTTATGGCCGATTGAGTTGCTCGCTGGATGAAGTATACAAATAGACATAGTGAAAGGTTCTCATTTACACTTTCACAACATCCTGAGAGGTCGAGACTTCACATTTTATGGTATTTTTGGCTAATCAAGTTTTGCTCTAATCTTGCTAACTATGTAAGTCTTTTACAAACATTAAGCAAGTTCTATTCTACATAATTTTGACGATATGCTTCATAAGCAAAATGTTAAGTGTGTTTGGTGAAGGTAACAATATCAATAGTGATAGTGAGAAGACGAGGTCAAACCAGAGGTTAGGTGACTTAACAAGTAGGTCTAGCGAGTCTTCTAGTGACAGTTCAAGTGCTTCCAGTTCAAGTGATAGTCGAGTTGATGTTGAGGGTGGGGCTAAGTCAAATCAACCTACCATCTCCTATGGTTGGTTGTTTACACCCGACCACTATAGTGAGATCATATCTAAAATCACAGATAGGGATCTTGTTTTGCTTAGGCAGTCATACCATAATCCTCAAGGGTTCGAGCTAATCGTCCCCAATCTTGATGATAGGATGCATCAGCTTTTGTTTGATTGTATCATGGTGTTTGAAGAGGCCTTTAAGTGTGGGCTCTAGTTTCCCTTAGTGCAACCTATAGTTGACCTGTTAAATGATCTCAAAGTCTACATAACCTAACTTCTTCTATACTATTTTTTGACCATGCATAGTTTCATCATTTGATGCTAATACACAACCAGCCTTCAACTTTTGTCAATTTCTATAATTCCACCTCCTGATATCTCAAAAGTCAAGTAGCACCAAGGAATCAAGCCTTTATTATCTCACAACCCACCCTCATCAAAAGTTTTTGGTGACTCCCTTCTCCTCACATGATCAAGAGTGGAAAAAGTATTACTTTTTGTTCAAGCTCCAAAGTGCGGCGGGTTTAACATACCTAAGGGGTAGCTGAGAGGTCATGTTAATATGCCAGTGAATGAAAACCCCACATGGCCTAATACTTTCATTTGCAACTTGGTTCAGTTTGGGCAAATGAAGGTGTTAAGGTATATTGAGGAGAAGAACTTGGTGCTAGTAGGCTTATCACTTACCTAGTTAGGTTAGCCTACTAATGTTTGACTAGGTAGACACCACAGTTGATCTATATTAATTAAATTTTTTATTTTTAACTTTTTGATCAATAATAATATGTTTATTTTCTTATCTTTCAGATCGAGTTGAAATTATGAACTATACACATCAATAGGTGATGGCTCACTAGCAAAGGGTGTGGAAGCACTGTCAGGCATCTACCCTTCAAGAAGGTGCCCCACAGGTCAATCTTTAGGTACCAACATTACTATCTACTCAACAATAAATGGCCCAACTAATTGCTGTTGAGACGAGTAGCCCCGTGCCTCGTCAGAAATGGCTTGCAGTTGAGCAACCTGAACCTACTTAAAAAAAACTGCTGCTAATAAAGGGAAAAGAAAAGGTAGGGCATCAACCTAGCTAATTAGGTCTAATCTCTTCAAGCCTCGACCAGACAAGGACTTATTCCCACCACTTAACTTTCCCTCACCTAAGTTCAAGACCAAGATCAAGATTCAAAATTTGTTATTGCTATATCAATGGGGTTGATCGGAGTCGCACGCCTAAAAGTGATGATGGCCGAATTTTTCATGTTTGACTAGAAATAAATATTGGAGATAAGTCAGCTCAGAGCCTTGAAGGCACTAGCTTATCATTCTAATATGGTAAATGTCTAGTCAAGTTTTACTCACTTCTCCCAAATTTGTGTTTAAATAGCTCAACTAAAGTTGTTGCTGTTGCAGGTCAACCAGCTAGGTTACCATTTTTACCACAAGTCCAAGCGACCCTTCGGAATCTAAAAGAGCTCTAGAAGGAGCAAAGTGATGTAGAAGTGGCCAAGACTTAGCTCGACTCCATGCAGTTGAGAATCAAGTAGCTAACTAAATAGCTCAAGGACAAAGATGCATAGCTCATGACTGTTGTGGCTGAGAAGGGCAAAATGGATGAGCTACTGTAGAAAGCTAGATTGGATGTTGAGGCCTCTTCAATGTTGGTTGAACGTACAGGCATAACATCTCCATCAAGTATACTTGAGATGAATTCTTCAAGATACTCTCAGCATCCAAAAAGAAGCTGTGCAGCAATTCATACTATGCTTGGCATCCCAAGATGCTAGCTTTGTCTGCTCTATGCAGCAATGTATGCTATGCTTGGCGTTCCAAGATGCCAGCTTTGTCTACTCAATTGATGACGTTAAGAAGGCCTTTGAGAAGGCTATAAAGTAGTTGGAATTCTTTAGGATATCAAATTTATCTTAAGGATAAGGCATGCTACAGCCTACTTCAAACTGAGCAACTTGAGGACTATCCTAACCTCTCACTAGTTGAAGAAAATGCTCTTGTGGTCAGATCTGCTGCTACAATTGTAGTTGGAGCTACGGCTGCTTTTCTATCTAAGGGTGGTCGGGTGGCTAGTGAGTTTGACTATGACTTTGCAATCAACATCAAGGATGGCAAGGTCAATATTGTTACCTTATTGCCGCTGGTTAAGCGTACTTTTCTATCTGAGAAAGTGGGGCCTTCTTGACTCATTATTACTATTTAGCCAATGCTCATTGCAGCACCCAAGCAAGAGGTTGAGGGCTTTCCCATTGTTGTGCACATACTTTCCAATGATGAGCTTAACCATTTTATTGATGAGGTTGCAACTGATCAAGTTGCTCAAGCTATAGGGGAAGAAGCTAGGTTGAGCTGAGTCTGCAGTTATTTTTGTCATTTTACTTGGTTTAAGTCTATTCTCCTTGCAAGGTGTTTTTGGTTAATTGTATGAATGACTTTTGTAGCCATGCAATTGAATATTTCAATTTATAAAATAAACTTTTTGCTCATTTTCATGTTGTCAATCCACTTTTTTTCTTTTTTATTGCTTTAATTTTTGTTAATTGATTACGCCAATGGGTGATAAAATAAACATTTTATTTTCAAATTATTTGTCAAACATAATCTTCTAATAAAGGAAATGGGTAATGTTCAATTAGTTTAGAATCAAGTTAGTGGTCGATTACGAGATTGACTTGTAAAGGAATAATTGGACAAATATAAGGATATTTACATCGACTTCACCCATTTAAAATAGGTTTTGAAATAATCTTTGTTGTCGACTGCTTGGCCAACTTAAGATGTCTCCCTCACGATCAAATGAATTAGCTTGGTGCCATGGTCGATCGTGGACCAACTTTATTAAATTAGCTTTAAGTTCTTGCTCAATGTTCACATTATAATACGTATGTCGATAGAGTGACTTGATTATGATGATAGACTATAGGGTCAATTTTAAGTTATGTTCGACAACAACTACAAGGTCAACTTTAAACAATCAACCCGTTATTAAATAATTGGGCTTGAATCGTAGTTTGCAGTCTGAGACCGATATTTGGTCGACTACAGGGTCAATATTAAACAATCAACTCATTTATTAAATAATTGGGCATGAATCCATAGTTTGCAATTTGAGATCGATATTTGGTTGACTATGGGGTCGACATTAAATGATCAACTCATTTATCATTTTGGGCTAGAAGCAATAGTTGTAAGTGAGAGTGAATAGTTATCCAAATATAAGTAGTTTTTATTAATTTGGGACCTTATTACAATACAGATGAGTGGAGACATGTATCTCATCACACATAGAATTTCTTAAACATCACTACATTCCATGGTTAGAGAAGCTCGCTCCCATTTATATTCATTAGTTGATATGAGTTTTGCTTTGCTATCTTGACTACTGAGTAAGGGCCCTCCCATTAAAATTGAGTTTATCCACATTTTTTGAGACTTCAACTTTCTTGAGAATGCATTCCCCTTATTTTGAAGCTTTTCGATCAAATTCTTTTGTTGTAATATTGGGTCATCTTCTACTTATATCTTTGTATTGTTGTATATGCCTATTGACATAGCTCATTGATTATTTTGAGGTCATATTCTTTTTCAAATTCATTCCTGATTGGGTTGTAGTAGATTACTTGAGCTGTGTGTTGTGTTAATTCTATTAGAATGATTGCCTCTTACCCGTAGACCCGACTGTAAGAACTATGGCCTATGGTAGTTCTAATAGAGATTCTATATGCTTATAAGACCCAAGGGAGATCGGCTACCCAACATGCTTTGGATTCTTCAAGTCATGCCTTGATGTGCTTTAAGATAGTCCTATTAACAACTGCTATTTGCCTATTGGCTTGGGGGTTCCCAACCGAGATAAAGTTTTGTTGAATTCCTAGGCTTTCACATCAGTTCCTCGTGCTCTTGCTCTAGAATTGTATCCCATTATCTTATATAAATATTTTGGGCAAACTAAAATGACAAATAATATCTTTCCATTGAAAACTTCTAATGGCCGCGTCGGTTATTTTAGGATTGTCTTTGCTTTGACCCACTTCGTGAAGTATTTGATTGTAATGATCATCAAGTTTCTCTAACCTGCGGTCTTTGGGAATGAGCCAACTATATCTATTCCCCACCAATCGAATGGCCATGGGACTTGAATCGGCACCAATGTCGATGCTAGCTAATGAGGTATATAGGAGTGGACCTGGCAAGATAGGAATTTTCTGGCAAAGTCAACAACATCTTTTAGTAAAGTAGGCTAAAAATACCCATGTCTAATGACGTTGTAGGCCAGAGATCGTCCTCTGGAGTGATTGCCATAAATTCTTGAATGGACCTCTTGGGCCTACTCTAGTATCAAGCATCTCAATAGTAGTCCAGAAACTAATTGTTTGTAGAGCTAACCATATTCATAAAAGGCAAACTTTGCTACTCGACCTTTGAGTCTGCGTGCTTGCGCTTTATCCTCGAGCACTTTTTCTTCTTTTAGGTAAGCTTTTATTTCATCCTACCAGGAAGGAGCTGCCTCTTTGATTTGCTTGACTAAGTTCTGATCGAGATAACCTATGGTAGCTTTATTAGTGACTAGAAAAGCGATAATTCTATCCTTGGTTCCTTTTGACAAGCTAGCAAATTTTGACATAGCATTTGCTCTTTCATTTTCTAATCAAGAGACTCAGCTGAAGGTGAACTATTTGAATTGTTGTTGCAACATCTTGACCTCGGCCAAACACTTGCTCATCATAGCCTCTTTAGCTTCGAAGTTTCCTTCGAACTACTTTATGACTAGTTGGGAATTAGTAATAGCTACTAATTGCTCGACTCCCCTGTTAATAACCATCCTCATACTAATAAGAAAAGCCTCATATTTAATTTCATTGTTGGTGATAGGGTAGTTGAGTTTAATTGCAAAGTCATACTCCTCGCCTTGTGGAAAGGGTATGAAACTACCTATTCCTTCTTCTGAGGAAGTTGCTGAGCCATTGACATATAAAGTTCATATGAGAGAGTCTTGGTCAAGTTCATCGGGCAAGTCTAGTCTCTCTACAATAAAGTTCACTAAGATTTGGGCTTTTATAGCAATTCAAGGTTAGAAGGTGATGTCAAATTCCAGTAACTTGGTGGCCTACTTAGCCAACCTTCCCAATGTATCTAGTTTCAATAGTACTTATTTCAGTAGTTGATTCGTCAAGACAACGATGGAGTGAGATTGAAAGTAAGGCCTCAATTTCCTAGCAATCGTGACCAAAGCAAAGGTGAACTTTTCGATCTCTAGGTATTTATGTTCTAGTCCCTACAATACTTTGTGGCTATAGTATATAAGTTGGTAGGTGCTATGTCTAGTCAAGACTAGAACCAAACTAATTACTACTGATGAGACTGCCAAATAAATATGTAAAACTTCTTAGACCTCAGGCTTATCTAACATTGGCAGTGCTAATAAGTATTATTTCAATTCAACCAAGGCCTGGTCACATTGCCTCATCCACTAAAAACTCCACGCATTCCTAAGAATATTGAAAAATAGTAGGCTTTTATTTATTGATCGAGTGATGAACAACTAAGAGCCATAATTCTTCCAACCAGACACTAAATGTCTTTGACTATTTGAGGAGATGTGATGTCTAGGATGGCTTGGATCTTTTATGGATTTACTTCGATGCCTCTATGACAAACCACATATCCTTAGAACTTTTCTCCTCTTACCCCAAACATGCACTTGTTAAGGTTAAGTTTCATACCAAATCTCTCAATATTGAAAATGTGTAACTAAGATTAACTAGGTGATTTTTTTATTTTTTTTGTTTTCATAATCATTTCATTAATATAGACTTCTATGATCCTACCGATCTCATTTTTGAACATAAAGTTTAGAAGTCTTTGGTAGGTTGCACTTACATTTTTTAGCCCAAAAAGCTATGATAAAAAAAATAGTATACATTATTAGACCATAAAAGAGGTCTTATCCCTGTCCTCGGGGGCTATGAAAATTTGACAATAACCTTAGAATGCATCCATCATACTTAAAAGATCACAACAAATAGTAGAATCAACTAATAAATCTATGCGAGGCAGCATGTAAGGGTCTTTAGGACAAGCTTTATTCGAATCAGTAAAGTTATTACACATTTGCCATTTTCCCTTATTCTTAGGGATAAGGAATACATTACAAAGCCAACAAAGATAATGAATTTCAACAATGTATCCTACCTTTAAGAGCTTGTTGACCTCCTCCTCAACGATTTGGCATCTTTCAGCATTGAAGGTCTTGGTCTTCTACTTGACTGGTTTGAATTAGGGGTCCATGTTTAGGTAGTGGACAATGATGTTGGGGTTATTTCCCTATAGGTCGGCAGCTTTCCAAGCAAAAATATCAATATTATTTTTGAGGAAATCAATCATTAAACACTCCATACAACTCCTAAGATCAGTTCCAATCCTTATAGCCTTATCAGGATTCCTAAGCTTGAGCTCGATGGTCTTGAACTCCCTAATGGCTTCAGCCCTAGTCTTTTCAAGCTTTATCTTCTTGTTTGCAGTCCCTCCTTAGGTTCTATTACTAGGACGTCCTTTGAAGGTTTTAGTTTCGATCAAGCCTTCTGCTCATTTGTCTTGACCCAGATTATGTAACATCAACAAGCTTCCTTTATGTTGCAAAGTAGTTCACCAATCCCAGCAGTTTTCGAAAACTTGACCTTTATGTGGTAGGTTGATACTATGGCCCTACAGTCATTCAATGCTGGTTGTCCAATAATCACATTATTAGCAAAGACTTTATTAAGGACAAGGTAGCTGATTATAAGTGTTCTTCGTCGAGGCGCTTCTCCAAATAAAATGGACAAGTTTATGGACCTTTTAGGGATGATTTCAAATCCCCTGAATTCGACCAAAAGGTTGCACACATGTTTTAATTTTAGCTTCACCATGTTTATTCTTTTCAACATTGATAAGAAATTTATATTTGCAAAGCTGCCATTGTCGACCAACACTTTCCTGATCTCAAAGTTAGTGATTTTAATTAAGACAACAAGGAGTAATTCAACTTATTGTTAGCACCTTGATTCTCGATGTATGAGAGGTCAGAGTCAACAAAAGAGATAGGTTCTACACTGTTGAGAGTTGGAAAAATATTTTGACTAAGACAAGTTTGGTCGACTGTAGCCTCCTTTGATTTTGTCTTCTTGTGGACTTAGAGCCTCCTTCAGTTGGGCTTTTAGCAATAGTGTCAATCACACCCCTGATGGGTAGATTTTTTTCCCTTATCTTCTTTCCTTGGGCTAACTAACCTTCCTTTTGGGGAGTCTAGTCTGTTTGGCCCCTCTCTTATTGGGCTTTTTTATCAACAAATTTTTTTAGGTGTCTTTATCGAATCAACCTTTCAATGTCATCATACAGATTGAAACAGTTCTCTGTGTCTTGGCCTTTTTGCTGATGAAAATGGCAATATTTTTTTGATATTTTCATTGTTTTAGTTTCAGTTAACTTCCCAGGCTTCTTAAAGGGGTTCTCATGTTGAATGGCAAATATCACCTCTTCTCTAGTAGTAGCAGAGTATAGTTGTGAAATCATTAGATAGGGGATCAATGACCATCTTTGTGCTATCTATCATATTTCTCTTTAGCCTTCTTCTTGCCATTATCTGAATCATCATATTTGAGTTTGTTCTTGTCTTCCTGGGTCATGTACCTCTTTGCAAGGTCGAGTAACTCTTCCATTTCCTTAGTCTCTCTTGGACTAGTACATTAGCACATTCTTTATGTTGAAGACCTTGAAACAGCACATCAATTAGAAACTCTATCCAGGGATTATCAATCTTCAAAACCTTTGTATTGAATCTAGAGAAAAAAATCTCAAAAAGACTCTCTATTATTTTGCGTAATTGTGTGCAAATGGGTATGGGGGAGTTTTACCTTTATTCAACTAGCAAATTGATGGAGAAACTTATCACAAAGCTAGCCATATGAGTAAATCGATACCAACTCCAATTTGACAAACTAGTCGAGCGCAATGCCTTGGAATGTGACTATCATTTTAGCATGGATATACTTATTATGCCTATGGAGCTATATCATGTGTTCAAATTAGAGCAGGTGCCCATTTGGGTCGAATACGCTATCATACTTAGGCAAACCTATAGAAACTTTAGCATCAACAGCTATGATACACCATTATAATGAGGGTTTCCCTTGGTGTTTCTCCTAGAAATCTCTTCTAGTGTCTATTCAACTATTGCACTTGGTGGGATAGTTCTTCCCTTTCTTCTCTATCAGCTTGGGGTACATTTCTATTCATTTGAGGTCTTGGGCGCTCAACCCTATCACACTGCAAGGCTTGAATGAGTTGGGCGAGGTGATCTATTGAATCATCCATTTCTTCTCTGGGGTTAGGCTTTGTTAGGAAATGTCCTAAGCGATCCTTTCATCAAGTAAGGGAACGTCTAGCCTTTGGTATGCCCCTATCCTCTCTTGAGGGCCTCTCATTGCATTGTGAGGGTTTTGGAGTGGCACTAACAGTTGGGTTGGGCTGATTGTTATGCCTGTTGAGGGCAGATGATAGTTGAGCTAAAATCCAACCTAATATCTGTTTGCTTATCAACTGCATAAGCTAAGGTATATTCAGAGTGATTACTTATTTTAGTTGAGTATCTGGTCTAGCCACGTCTTGCTCTTGTTGGGATCGAGGAGGAGGAGTTGGGGACCTTCTATTTTTTTCTCTCTTAAAAATAGCTTGCCATGTGTTAACTATTGTTTCTCCATTACAAACTCAAGTTTCCCACAGACAGCACCAAACGATGATGGAATCAACTATTTGATGATATACTAGGCTATAATATAATCCAATTGTCCAGATAGAAGGTCAAGAAAGGTGTTTAATCATATAGCTATGTTGAGTTTTACAACTAATTGCACACATCGGGCTAGCTAGGGGTACCTTGGCTAAGGTACTTTAACACTCAAGTCAGTATTTAATCAACTAGAAAGTAGAGCAATAGAGTAAGGGCTTTGAGTGATAGTAAGCATACCTTGTGGAAAGGCGGAAATGGGGTATCTATAGCTTTCCTGGGATGGTTGATATGTCAATTATGCCCTTGTGTATTCAGAGACGATTTTATCTTCACTCGAGGACCTTTAGGTCTTCTACCTTTTGTATATTGTTTCGGTGGCATCTCCTTCAACCTTATAGGACACGGTGGTACAGAGGAGGTACGTACTACACTGATGCTGTAGGAAAATGGTGTTGGAGAGGGCACGTGTCATTAATGTGGAGGCACACCATTTGCAAGAACATTTACTGCAGCTAGAGATATGGTTATAGAGATGTTCCCAACTACTCTGATCAACCTCCTAGGGTCAACGTGCGTTCTAGCCCATGAGTCATCTGTGCATGCTTTCATCGAGGCGATGGAACTCTGTTAGATTCAAACATCTGTCTAGTTGAGTGCTAAATAAATGTTCTTGATTTGATCGACCATGCTTTGATTGACTAGGCAAGGTATTGATACTCATGCTGGCGGAAAGGCCCAGTGAGGTTTGGTTCAATTTAGTCGATAACATGGTAGATCAATAATGGCTAGGCATGATAGCTAATTGGGTTGTCCCACATCATGTCTTCTGCCTGGTCGAGTGTTGTTGGGCTAGGTCTATTAGGCCATCTCATAGCAAAGAAAGATGGGGCTCAAACTTCTTTAAAATATGGTCTATGATGGTCTATTATAGTTTAAAACTAGAATGGGTTATCTATGGATAGAAAGGGATAATAAAAGATGAATGAAGCTGGTCTGTTATACACCCAAGTAATCAAAGATCACTCTCTTAACTTCTTTGCATTGCCTTATCTCACAATCATCATGGCAAATGACTTGTTACTACTCCTAAAACTAGGAAATGTAATATAATAGAATCCTAATTCTATAATAAGAAAGTAGATACTATCATATCCCTTGCAAACTAAGAATTTGGGTAAATTACAAAACTATCCTTAAGGTTTGCCTAAATTATAAAAAATAAATAAATAAATAAAAACCCTTCATTTTTAGGAAAATTACCAAAACCCCTCTAACTTTTGAAACATGTATGTAATGCAAACAGAAAGTGTAGAAGGACAAAAATGCCCCGCCTACAAAAAAATTACTATTGGACCTACTTGTAATATTTTTAAACTTGTGAGTGTCTATTCAATATATTTTAAAATCTCAATGGTAGTTTTTTTTAATTTACCTCATAATTAATTAGTTTTGAGTTACATGTGTAATAATGATAAAATAGCTGGCATATCTAATATAGTTTAAGTTTTTAGTAATAAGTAAATAAAATAAGTAAAAATTAACAAAATAAAGAACTAATATATTATCTTATACAATATAATTTTAATAATTTTAAGGGTGAATTACCTTAATGATTTAATTAAATTTAAATTTAATTAAAATATTTATTAAGAAATAGAATAAATAAAATAAAAATCTATATCTATTATTTTACATAATAAATATATTTAAAAAAATTAAATTTTGTTTAATTTATTACTTAATCAAAAATAAATAAATAACAATTTTGAAAAATAAAAATATATCATCATAACAATGTAATTTTAAATTTCATATTCAATAATATTAAAATTATAAATACATCTAATTTAAGAACTATAATTAAGAACTAAGCAAGTAAAAAATATTAAATTTATATTTTAATTAAATTTATTTATTAATTAAAAATAGATAAGAATTACAACAATACAAAAAAAAAAAAATCAAAACTTTTTGCTAACCATGACCATGCGGCCTGGCCAAATCTCATTTATATGGATTTGCAAGCCAAATCTTGCCAACACTAGATTGGGCAGTATGATGGGCTTGGAGGTAGGTATATATATTGTACTTATATATATATATATATTATTTAAAAATTTTAGATATCTTACAATATATACATGTATATGTAAGCAAAAATAAGCTAACCATAAATGCCAAACTATTATATTTTAGTCCTCATAAATAAAATTATTACAAATAAATTCTTAACAAATTTAAATATCTTATGATATAGCTCTGAAAGGAATTTTCGAAACTTCGTCTAATTTTCTTAATGGTGCATCATTAGAACCCTAACGGCGAGTAACAACCGGACTATATTGTTGGATAGCATTAAAAGTTAAGGGGTCTAGGTAATTTTCAAAACAAGAAGGATTTTTTTATAATTTAGGTAAACTTATGGGGTAGTTTTAGTAATTTATCCTAAGAATTTTCGCCAAACTTGATCTCCAAGTAATCGAGTTAAATTTGAAAGAGAAGGAAGAAATAACAATGAAGAACTTCAAAAATTCCACAAAAACCCAATGGAAGCAATACTTTGAATTTAATCATATTAAATTGCCACCTCTAGGATTCACTCATGTTTTATACTTATATTGGAAAGGGGATCATACCTTTGCCTACTTTTTCTTTTGAAGAAGATGTAGGCTTCAAGTATGATCCAAATCATACTCCTTAAAATCTTCAAGTATTCCTTAGTAGATCAACGATTGATCTTCCAATGACAGCAAATTTTCAGCAATCTCCAATGGTTGGCATGCCAACACCTTGACAAAAATTGGAGAAGATCCACACTACTAGAAGCTCAAGTGTTCTTTCTCCAATGGTGATCCACGCTCCAAGAACACTTTACTTTTGAAGATTAGAAGCAAAAGTTAGCTTTCAAAAGATGGTAGGCAGAAGGTGTCCAAAAATATTTTGTGTGTGTGTGTGTGTGTGTGTGTGAGAGAGAGAGAGAGAGAGAGAGAAGGGGAAGGAGGAGAAGGAAGAAGAAGATTAAAGGCTATAGGATATTATGTAGTAAAATTACCAACTCTAAATTAGCCATGAAAAGGGCTGCCACTATGCCTATTTATAAATAAAATTTTGGCTCCAAAAATGTGAATAATTTGTACATTCACATATATATATATATAGTAATCATATTTTCCACCTAATGGAATATCCCGGAATCTAAATGGTCTAAGTGAGGCAGTGTAGTGTGCACCAATCACACTAGATCCAATCTAGTATGTCACACTTTCCACATGAAATCTTAAATATATATATAGTATATATGTATATATATAATATTCGCATCTTTCATCACATGGGATTATGTAATGTATATATAAAGATCACATTTTTCATCTCATAGAAGTGCACTTGAAGATGCATGCCTTATAGAATGCACCCTTACCTCGCTTAACCAATTTCTTACTAGAACAACCATTGAATTGGAGAACGCAACACCTACTGGAACTTCTTGGCCAACTGGAGATACCATAAAACTATAGCCAATTCATTCAACATAAAGTAGAAGAAAGAGAAAGCTAATAGAAGTATTGCATATAGACAATATGTAAAATTCCCTACCTTTGTCTAGAACTCTTACCCTATATCATACACTAATGCATGAGATATAAGAGGTTCAAGAAACCTATAGTAGGCAAGCACCCAACAACTTCATAGAAGCACTTGAATCGATCTGAGAAGTGTATCCATACTAGAGAAATGACAACTCCCATGGAAAACCGTAAAAGATGATAAATCCCAAAAGGTGAGCCAAATGCCTAGTGATAGAGATTCTAAGGCATCCCACAACTAGAAAGAGAGCAAATGATCCAGGAAGTAGAGTTCAGAGAAATGCTGGCACTTCCATCGCAATAGAATGAGCTATTAAAGAATATAACTATCTAAATGAAGAGGTTGAAAGATCATTCCAACAAGGATACCCCGAGGAGTTATCGCTAAATGACAAGAGTGATCCCAAAAAATAATCCCAATTTAGAGTAAAGAGGATTGTGAAAGACATCATATTGGAAATTGAAGCCTCAAAGAGAGTCACCACAATATAAGGCTGACAGCCTACTTATTATAGAGTCATATCGATCATTTCTAGTAGACTTATAGAACGTGAATGCGCTAGTGCCTAAGAGCCCCTTACTAGAGCTGTAAAGTAAGTGCAAGTTTTTACCTAGACCAAAAATGTACCCCCTATTATTAGATATTACCATTGAAGAAGGAGACTTAGAGGCAAGAAGAGATGAACACATGATGCTCCAATAATCCTGGCCTTTATGATGAAGATATAAGTAGACAGCGAAAGCTCCATAGATATCTTACTGTATATGCCTCCCTCCAACTTAGTGTGATTGGTCCACAACAGCAAAAGATCAATGCCACTAATACTGGATTTAAAGGAAAACCATGGAGGTAAGCAATCAAAAGGAGAAGTCAAATGAATGCAAGCTTGAAGTGAGAGAACCTCAAAAGAAGTAAAAGTCACCTTAAGTAATCTAGTAAAAACCTCTAAGAATGGAAATAGGATTCTAAAAGTAAAAGGTGTAGAAACGAAATCTCAACTAGTGGAGATGCTTACCCAGCTCCTCACTTAGCCACCCAATTTAAGGGCACCTAGTCTCCTTGAATACTTTTTATAAAGGAGGCATCTCTTAACTTGTTTGTCAGCATAAAAGTGAATTAGCTAAAGAAGGATTATGGAGATTTCTAGAGTTCTTAGAAGTAGCACACAAACCTTGGAGTACTCCTAGAGTTGAGCAATGCCATGCACACTTGGGAAGAAATGCACCAAACTAATATATCAAAGACACACAATGCCTAAGCACAACTTAAGAAGCCTCTGAGTTAGGAATACAATGGAAAGGAAAATTATAACCTTTTGACCTAAGATAAGTAGGATGTAGGATAGGGAAGACCCCACCAAAAGATGGAAAGCACAAACACAAATACTAGCAAGCTGCAAAATATAGGAGAAAGGACACTTAAGGCCAAGAATACCCCAATCTTGTAGAACTCGCCTCTTGTGGCATACTAACTCACTACCATAAGAGTTTATCAATTTCACTAATTAAACCAACCTTCCTAAGAGAGTCAAATTCAATTTTTGGTAGTTTTACATTATCCATTTTTATCATGAATAAGTCTGCTCAAACTCGAGAGGTGACCAATGTTGTTTTTGAGTCTAATAAGATATTTGACTTTTATTAACAATTATCTCTATTTACTATAAATTAACCTCTTGTAGGGATAGCGTATTTTTCAATAAAATCTAAGTAGACACATAAAAAGAAAAGGAAAAAACATCTCCACAAGAGACCTAGCTACTCTACTCCATGAAAGTCTCTACGAAAGACTCAAGTGGTTTTCTCCACAAAATGACTATGCATGAGATGCCACACAGCTCTCTCCACATAACACTACTTTCCACAAGAGACCCAAAGCGACTCTAGCCATGGAACACCACTCTATGTGAGAGATCCTAAGCATCTCTCTCCTTGAAATTATACACACCACTATAGGACCCCTAAGGAGGGTTCATGGCAAACTAATCAACACCACTATAAGATCCCCAATGAGGCACATGGCAAATGAAATCAACAATACTATAAGACCTCCAAAGGTCACATGATAGACAACATGAGCACCTCTACAAGACTTCCAAGGGGCAGGTGGCTAATGAAATTAATACTATTATAAAACCTTAAAGTAGACAACTAGAAAACACAAAAAGACCACTATAAGCCCCTAAAGGTGCACGTGACAAGAATAAAAGATAGTTATATATCTCTCAAGAGGGAACACGGTAGCAAAGACTGCTATAAGACCCTAGGGGGTGCACAGCATCAAAGACTTTTATAAGACTCTCAAAAGGGCACGTAACAATCAAAACTACTATAAGGCCCCTAAAGGGGCATGTAACTATAATGACTATATCAAATTCCCAAGGTAGATGCACAAAAATAACAATTATTCCAACACCTATAGTGGCATAAAGAGAGCAACTAAAATATTAACTAAGACTCGCAAGGAGGTGTAAATCAATAGCACCACATTAAGAGCCCTAATAGGGTGTATCAAGGATAAGTAGTATGTGCAAAAACCTAACTAGGCACACTAAAAGAAAAAATACTTTAACCCTTAAGGGGGTGCGCCAATAGCAACAACATTACGATATAACCCCCTAAAGGGATTCAAAAAAATTGACGTTTTTGCAAGAATACTTAAGGAAACTCATAACCATGTTTTTTTTTTATGCAACAAAGTCAGTTAAAGCATGAAAAAAAGTAAAGAAGTGAAAAGTGTGACAAAGCACAAGCAACATAAAAAGATCAAGAAAAATACACATCATGAGATTATTTAAACAATTGAATACAAAAAGGAGCACAAAATCTATTCAAATCTTCATAATAAAGACACAAAATCTAACAATATTAGAGTATGCAAATATCAAATAATGCTTAGCCTAGACTTGGCCATTTGAAATAAAATGACAACTAATAAACTACTAGAAAAAAATGAAAGCAAAGTTATCCTTTACTAAAGAGACTAAATCTTAGTCTAACTACTATTTAGCTTTTTGCGGAGGCGTAACAACTAGATCTTGGATCCTCCACCATAGCCTTTGGGCCAACCTCTATTGAGCATGCAAAAATCAAATTTGCTATAAAACCCTGTGGGAGCTTACAAAAATCAAGCCTACTAAATGACCTCCTAAAGGAGTTCACACAAATCACATCCACTATTAGACCCTTTGAAAAGGATTTAGAAAGATACACAGCAATAACATCCTAAGCACACCCTAAGGCCTTGGGGGAGTGAAACAACAACTTTATGATAAGAGCCCAAGGGGGCTCGGGAATGAAATATCCCCACATAAGACCCTAAGAAACTTTTGGAAAAATACTTGTGTGAGAGAGCCAAAGGGCACATGAAATAACATAACTTATTGAAAATACAAAAGGGCCCTCAAAATAACTTAGCTCTCAAGAGAACTTAAGAGATCTCCAAAGTGTAAAGCTTTGCAAGAAAAAGTTTAAGTTAATCACTAAGCACAAAGCTTCAACAAAAAATTCTAAGCCATTCAAAAAGTGTAACACTTTGTCAAAGATTAGGAGCAACTCAAATGGCTGTGCCCCAATGGGTGGTTGCCCATTAGGTGGCCTCCAAGCACTAGTCACCATTTGGCAACCTCCAATCTTAGCTAACTTAAGGTGGCCCCTCATATTGATCAACCTCCCAACTAACCAACACTAAACTATTATCTCTCACCGACTATCACTACTTACGCTTAGCTTCAAAATGCCATTTGTACTTATCTTGCCCTCTCTCTTGTCAAAAAACCTCCAAGAGAAGTTAACATGCAACTTCCTAATGAACATTGAAAGAGATAAAGAGAAAAGAAGAGGGAAAATAACACCATGAAAAATCTCAAGTAGATCACAAAGTGGAAAGCTCCTTGGAGATCCTAAGCAATAATTGAAGCTATAACTCCAACAAGAAGTTAAAATCATTCTATGAGTGTAAAGTTTTGCCAAAAAACACAGATGATCCCTAGAGCAAAAAGATTCAAAAAAAAATTTCTATGTTATGCAAGAAGCGTAAAACTCTAAAAATACTCTACATTACTTGCAAGTATTCATAGAACATAAAGCTCCAAACACACACTAAGTTATTCATAGAGCATGTAGCTGCAAAAATAATCTAAGTCATTAACAAAGTGTAAAGTTTCACTAAATGGCCTTCTGGTAGCCCTAATAACTAGTTGGCAATCAGTTCATCATAGTTGGCCGCCACTGCTATCACATACAACACCTTTAACAAAAGAGCAACCTCCACAAAGTACTTTAAGTGGTCTATAAAGCACAAACCTCTATTGGAGATCCAGAGTGATCTCCAAAGCCCAAAGTTCCACAAAAAAATTCTAATTGTTTATGAAGCATAAAGCTACACTAGTAATCTAAGATAATCTTTGGAGCATGAAACTCCATAGAAATTCTAGGTGATTTACAAATCAAAGAAGCCCACAATAAAAATTGTTAAGTCCCAAAATAGCTCGTAGACCTAAACTAATTAAAGGGACGTAGTGAATAAACAAAGCAAAACTACTAATGCCAACAAGGCTATAATTTACAGAAAGAGCATCCTTTGACCCTCTTCAGAAGAGTCCTCTTCCTCAGATTGGGATTTTGAATTAGATTTTAATTCTAATGAAGAAGAGAACTCAATAACCAAAGGCCACTAGACATGTTCTTAATGTAATATTTTATAATCCAAGATTGGACTAGAAGACACGCCCAAAGAAGGGTTTATGAACTCAGAAGATTTAGCGAAACCTCAAGAATGACAACTCACCTGAACATGAATTAGTTTGGAATTACTATGGTTCCCCAAAATAGCAAGCATCTCAGTAAGGGAGTCACCCAAGAGAACATTCGCCTGGGCTAGCACCCACATTGAAGGCGCCACGTAAGCGCTTGCACAAGAGGCAAGCACCTACTGTACAGGCACCTTGGGTGGTCAATCTCTTGATAAGGTTGGCAACTTATTGTCCTATACATTCTAGAAGTGACTACCCTTATGCTGCTATAAGTACTGTCGACTCCAAACATGATTTCAAACTTTAAGCCAAATTTAGTCCCAATACATGACATCTTACTTTTAGAATTGATTATATCCTGCTCTCAAGTTGAACTCCCTAAAAGTTACTGACTCAAAAGAGCTAGAAAATCTGAGTGATGGAAAAAAAAGTAAAAGAACTATCAAAATTACTAAGTTCCTTGCAGGGCACAATCCGCTAGCCAAGCATTACCTCTTGAAAACAACAAGTCAAGGTGATTTAAGAGTTTTTTAATTATTTAACTATTGATTTACTCAAATTATTCTAGAATTAAATTAAAGGTAAGTTGATACAAAAAAAATAAAATTAATTATGAAGGTAAAATAGAATTAACTTTTATGGTATACTTTCAAATGAAAATAAATTTCTAAATTGAAAGTAGATGGCTTAATGATATGGAAAAATAAGATCATGACTAACAATGTACCAAGCAAATAAAAAGATTAAGTAAATAAATAAATAAATAAGAAAAAAGGCTAATAGACACAATAAATTATGCCCATCAAATGAGCATCCAATACTCAAGCAAGTTAAAGTCCCCTAAAGACTTAATCAATACAAATGCCAAATCCCAAAATCAAAAAGATAACTAAACAATCATTTGCAAATTCGAATTCTGATTTTACATAAACACATTTTAGGAGTAGAAGTCCAACTTAATACAATTATTTTGGAAAAGACCTTAACTCCATTTCCACATAACATCAAACTTATATACAAATTTCATAATGATTAAAACATGCATGATCATATTTTGTAGCTATACAATATACGAAATTTATTTAGATATAAACCAAGATATAAACATGTGGAATTGCCTAATTATTTATGAAGAAGAAAGAATGCTTAATAAAAATAGTAAATATGTCAATTTAATTTATTTATGGGGCATTACTTTGAAATTGGGTGTTCGTTGGGTTTTTTTGGGTTTTTTTTTGGGGTTTTTTGTTTTTTTTGGGGGGGGGGAGATGTTGAAGGAAATTAAATTGAGTTAGACAAGAAAAAGTAAAATAATAATAATAATAATTTTAATAATAATAATAATAATAATAATAATAATAATAATAATAATAATAATAATAATAATAATAATAATATAATAATAATAATAATAATAATAATAATAATAATAATAATAATAATAATAATAATAATAATAAGAAGAAGAAGAAGAAGAAGAAGAAGAAGAAGAAGAAGAGTAAATATTAAATAATAAGGGTCTTTTAATAAAATGAAGGTAGACAGCAAGTGGTCTCAAAAATAAATTTTAATTTTCCTATTTATGCATATAAGTATATTAAATTCTAATAACATTCTAGTCTTTAATTACATATGAACAAATAGAAGGGTTAGATTAATTGTCACTCACCAAAAAGAATATATAAAAAATAAATGGACATGCTTAGAAATAACAGTTAATTAGAAAAAAAATCCCTAACCCTACTTTCAATTTAGCGATCAGTCCCCATTTGAATTTTTATACACTAAACTCCCCACTTTTTCACATAATTTAGGAATCACTCTCCATATCTTTTAGAAAGACATATATACCCTTGTATTTAGAAAAAAACAACAAAAATATTTGAAAAATGCATTTCTCTCTTCAAGAAGAACACTTTTCTTTCTTTTTTTTTGTGCCTAAAATTGATTTCTCAAGGCGCCAAAAGAAAATGGCGTGAAATCATTCTTCTGCTATTGATGCAAAAAGAAGAAGTGAAAAAAAAGACACCAAAATTTTTATCATTTTTCTGCAACAATGGAAGGAAAAACAACTGCAAAAGAAGCCAAGTACAATAAGAAGTGGGCAAAAGAAACAAAGGTATGTTTTCTAAATTTACAATTTCAAATGTCAGTGACTTTTTAGTGTTATATTGATTTCTTGTCTACTTTCTCATGTTTAAGGTTTTTATTCATTTTTTAGTCATTAAATACTTGAACTCATTTGATATACATATGATTTTTGTTGTCAGATGGGAAGTTTCTAATTTGTAGTTGAAGGACATGAAAGTTAGACTTCACCTTTTTGTGGTTTATATTTCTTTTTACCTAAAATTATATGGTGAAATTATACAGTAAAACTATTTGAAAGTGGTAGTGTATTATCTGTAGAACAAAAGACCCAAGCTTGCAGTACAGATTAGGCAGAAGTGTAGTATGTGATTTATGTAACTGCAGTACATTTTAGAAGTAAATATAGTATAAAACATTCAATCTTACAGTACACATTAGACAAAAGTGTAATATATAATCTTTGTAGCTGTAGTATATTTCAGAAGCAACTGTAGTATAAAACATTCAATCTTACAATACACATTAAGGAAAAGTCTAGTATATAACTTACAGTATATTTTAGAAACAAATGTAGTATAAAACATTCAAGTTTGCAGTACACATTAGGTAAAATTATAGTATATAATCTGTGCAGTTGCAGAACATTTTAGAAGCAAATATAGTATAAATATTCAAGCTTGGAATATACATTAAGCAGAAGTATAGTATATAATTAGTTCAACTGTAGTACATTTTAGGAGCATCTGTAGTACAAAAATATTCAAGCCTGTAGTATACATTAACTAAAGATGTAGTATATAATCTTTGTATCTACAGTACATTTTAGAAGCAACTATAGTATAAAATATTTAAGCCTATAATATACATTAAATGAAAGTGTAATATATAATCTGTGTATATGCAGTATATTTTAGAAGCAATTGTAGTATAAAACATTTAAGCCTGAAGTATACACTAACTGAAAATGTAATATAATATATTATGTATTTTTGAAGTACATTTTTGAAGCATTTATAGTATAAAACATTCAAATTTTCAGTACACATTATCTAAAAGAGTTAGTTTATTATCTATTTATATAATAATTTTTCTTTATCTGATTGCAGCAAAGCCAAGACATTATGAGGTCAGCTTTCATTACTCCCCTCAATTTTTTCAGAGTAAATTGGAGATTGTGAAGTCCAAGATGGGGTCAAAAATATTTTGATGCATTAAAGAAAACTCCTTTCTATATATATACAGATATGTCTAAGTTAAGTTCAAGCTTCATTTGACTTGAAACTATACTTAGGAGGTTTGACCTAAAAAAGCTGTCATTTCATTTTCAGAAGGGGTTGAGATTCCTTTTTTTGCAGCTAAATTTTCTGTAGTTTTAAGGTTGCCATAAGTAGGGCAATTTATTGATATAACATTGAAGATAAAGTCTTCAACCTTTGACAGCCTTTTTTCTAAAAAGCTGCAGAATATAACTAGATCTGAAATAGCAAAAATGTTTAAGGAATATGTATATAAGGATAGTGATGGGGACTTGAATAATTTTTGTAGGTTGTACATACTTTTTGTTTTTAATTGTTCTTTATTTCAAACATCTAATTATTGGACTTCACAATTTTTCTTACCATACTTGGACAATTTGTCTAGAGTTAATCTATATGCATGGGGTATAGCTGTATACAATTTTCTTATCCAAGATATGAAAAACCATTTAGGAGTAGATAGAGAAAGAACCAAGAATTACATTGACTGGTGCATAGTCAGTTTGATAGTAAGTGTTTGCTTCATTTTTCTAATAACATTGATTATATTTATATTCAAGTGAGTATAATTTTATAATTTATGAATGACATGCATGGGTTTATGAATACATCCCATCACTAGCCTTACTAGTGTGTTTGTTTGAGTTTCCACACTTTTACCGGTGGAAGGATAGCAAACTCTCACATAATGTAGAGACGGTAGAGAATCAATTGAAATAAATTACAGCAAAAATGGTAATAATTATAATAATTCATTGTTAGCTTTTTGTATAAGAATTTGAATTTGATAATTATTTTCATTGTAATAGGTTGTAGCCCTTAACCCTGCTCTAGAAAAGTTAGAATTGGCAATTTTGATAAAAAAATCAGAGGTTGCCAGTACTGCTATTAGTGAAATCCATGTTTGTGACCATACAATATATGAAGCAATTATTACAGCAAAAGTTGAAGAAATTAAATCATTGAAAGAAAAAATTACTTCATTTGATATGATGGCAATGAAGGAGCAAGGTGAAGAGAAGCATCTAACTGAGGACAAGACTGATGGGGAGGAGCTTGAATAGGAAGCTGGTGAGTTTGTACATAAGGGAGGACTTGATTTGGTAAATAATGCATAGAAAGAAGGGGATGAATCTGAAGACACAGTGGACGAAGAAAGACAACCAAAATACTACCATGATCTTTCAGGTTCCCCCAAACCTTTGAAGAATAACTTTATGTACCAATTCAAGTGGCTGAGTTCGAGGAATCTAAGATTGAAGTGGTAAATGTCATGTCCTTGATTATGATAAATGTGCGTAGTTGAGAAGATAGAAAGCCAAAATAGAAATTTCCAAATTTTGTCAACCCCCTAAATACAACACCAACCAAAAGAGCAAGACAAGTGACAAAGACCTATCGTCCTCGTCCTTATGCAAAAAAAAAAAAAAACAAAGAATAAGAGAGAAGAAGGTGTTGTCAACTACTTAATATTTTATATTTTTGCTATTTGTTGTTCATTTGTAAATTGTCTATTTGTAATAAATATAATGATATCTTATACTTGATTGGTTGATATTTGTACTTAATGTGATCATATCTTATACTTCATATTGGTGATATTTGTACTTAATGTGCTATGTCCTTTGTTCTCCAAGTTGGTGGTATTTATACTTAATGTGCTATTCTTTTGCACTTCATGTTGGCGATATTTGTACTTCATGTGCTGATATTTTGTACTTGATAGTTGATCCTTTATAACTAATGTGCTTAAGTTTTGTACCCCATGTAAGTCATATTTTGTACTCCAATAAGAGATACTTCAATAGTTGATATTTTGGACTTAATGTGCTAAGTTTTGTACTCCATATTAGTTATATTTTGTACTTCAATAGGAGATACTTTAATAGTTGATATTTTGCACTTAATGTGCTTAGGTTTTGTACTCCATGTTGGTTATATTTTGTACTTCAATAGTTGATGTTTTGCACTTAATGTGCTTGAGGTTTGTACTCCATGTTGGTTATATTTTGTACTTTAATAGGGGATACTTCAATAGTTGATATTTTGCACATAATATGCTGGGTTTTGTACTCCAGGTTGGTTATATTTTGTACTTCAATAGGGGATACTTCAATAGTTGATACTTTGTACTTAATATGCTTAGGTTTTGTACTTCATGTTGGTATATTTTGTACTTCAATAAGGGATACTTCAATACTTGATACTTTGTACTTAATGTGCAGTCTTTTGTACTTCAATTGTTAATACTTTGTACTTAATGTCCTGTGTTTTGTATTATAGAAAACCAAAAACATCAATCCAATCCAGGTGGTAGAGGAACCAGCCAGCCCCATGATTGAAGCGCCTGATCCATATAAATGAAGGATTGATTATAGAGGTCATGAACTTATTCCAGTAGAAAAGCAAGAAGTTATCGACAACTTTGTCAGAAAAGATAATTTGAGGTAACAAAATTTGCTTATTATTTTTCTTTTGGATAAATTGGTGTCTGAACTAACAATTAACAATTGTGTAGAGTGACTGTCTAGGAGAAAGCAAGACAGTTTCTAGATGAAAGAAACTTTTGTGAGCATTTAGTTGGAAAAAAACTTATCGGTGACATAGTGGACTGCTATATGTCAATATTATGCAGCCCATCTTTTAGCAACAAATGTCACCACAAGGTGTGGTTTATGTTCGCAATAGTGCAAGTATGTGGCAATTTCCTAACTTAATTTAGATTACATTTCCAATGAGTATAACCAGTTATTTTATACTTCATAGGCTGATATATTAAACAAACTCGAGGGACGCAACATGAAGGATATTATGAATGAAGAATTCATGGAGTTGATACCTAAACTTAACTCTTTCACACGTAAAGATTTGGAAGACCTCACATTTAAACTAGTGTCGTTACATAATCCTATCGATTTATCGGCACCATCATTGGTTTTTAGTTGTCCTCAACACCTCAGCTCATTTTTTCTTGTATATGAATTCAATAATAGTAGCCAGATACAAACCAACTGCTACTGCCATTATAAGTTTGCTTCATTTCCATATGATTTCTTCATAAAGTAGGGAATCAACAACTTATCAATATTTTGGTAGGCTTCATTCTATTCTTGGTACATGAAGCTTTTATTGGTGTATTGTGTGGATGAATACATGAGGCAAAAAAAAACAGACAGCAAAAGGGTGCAATGGATTGCGATGTCTATGTGTGCCTTTTACAGAATGTTTTGCTAAAGACACCCTCGACTTCTAGAGGACTGCTGGAACAATTGACATGGATAAATACTGTGTGATAATGGCATATACAATATTAACTCATGAAAATGCCAAGATTTGAATCACTCTTTGTATGTAAATACATATGTAAATTGAAGCATACTTTGTATATAATATTATTTTGTATGTAAGTGTAGTTTTTCATCAAGTATTTATAATATTTTAATTTGAAATTAGGCAGTGAATTGAGTATAATTTGAGGAAAATAAAGTATAAAAGTGGAAAAAATAAAGTAAAACCATTGCATTAATGCATAATATGCCCAGTTTTCATGAACTAGGCAACGAATTTAAGTACAATATGAGAAAAATAAAGTACAAATCCAAAAAAATAAGGTATAAAATATGTATCATTGAAGTACACTTTAATTCCATTGAAAAAAAGGAGTGAATCTAAGTATAATTTGACAGAAATGAAGTATAAACTTAGAATAAACAAAGTATAAATTGTGTTCCGCTGAAATATACTTCAGCTAAATTAAAAATGCCCAACAAATTTGAGTATAATTTAAAGAAAATAAAGTGTAAATCCAGAATAAACGAAGTATAAATTGTTTTTCATTAAAGTACACATTGATTCTATTGAAATTGGGCAGCCAATTTAAGTATAATTTAAGGGAAATGAAGTACAAACCTTGAATAAACAAAGTATAAGATGTATTTCTTTGAAGTTTACTTCAATTCAACTAAAATAGGGTAGGGAATGTGAATACAATTCGAAGAAAATAAAGTACAAACTCAGAATAAAAAAAGTATAAAATGTGTTTTGTTAAAGTACACTTTAGTTCCACTGAAGTTAGGCAGCCAATTTGAGTAAATTTTGAGTAAAATGAAGTACAAACCTTGAACAAACAAAGTGTAAAATATTTTTCTTTGAAGTTCACTTCAATTCAACTGAAACGGGACAAGAAATGTGAATACAATTCGAAGGAAATAAAGTACAAACCCAGAACAAATAAAGTATAAAATGTGTTTTGTTGAAGTACATTTCAGTTCTAGTGAAATTGGGCAGCTAATTTGAGTAAAATTTGAGTAAAATGAAGTACAAACCCTGAAAAAACAAAGTATAAAATATTTTTCTTTGAAGTTCACTTCAATTCGATTGAAATTGGCAAGAAATGTGAGTGCAATTCAAAGGAAATGAAGTACAAATCTAGAACAAACAAAGTATAAAATGTGTTTCGTTGAAGTACACTTTAGTTCCATTGAAACTAGGCAGCCAATTTGAGTAAAATGAAGTACAAACCTTAAACAAATAAAGTATAAAATATTTTTCTTTGAAGTTCACTTCACTTCAATTAAAACTGGACAAGAAATGTGAATACAATTCGAAGGAACTGAAGTACAAACCCAGAACAAATAAAGTACAAAATTTGTTTCGTTGAAGTACACTTCGATTTTATTGAAATTGAGCAGCTAATTTGAGTAAAATTTGAGTAAAATGAAGTACAAACCCTGAACAAATAAAGTATAAAATATTTTTTTTAACTTCACTTCAATTCGATTGAAACTGAACAACAAATATGAGTGCAATTCGAAGGAAATCAAGTACAAATTCAAAACAAATCAAGTATAAAATATGTTTCGTTGAAGTACACTTCAATTGTATTGAAACTGGACTGCTACTTTGAGTAAAATTTGAGTAAATTGAAATACAAAACCTGAAAAAACAAAATATAAAATGTTTTTCTTTGAAGTTAACTTCAATTCAATTGAAACTAGGCAGGGAATGTGTGTAATTCAAAGGGAATGAAGTACAAACCCAAAATAAATAAAGTATAAAATGTGTTTCATTAAAGTACACTTCAGTTCTATTGAAACTAGGCAGTTGCTTTGAGTAAAATTTGGCTAAAATGAAGTACAAACCCTGAACAAAAAAAGTATAAAATACTTTTCTTTGAAGCTCACTTCAGTTCGATTGAAATTGGGCAGGAAATGTGAGTGTAATTCGAAGGAAATGAAGTACAAACCTAAAACAAACAAAGTATAAAATATTTTCTGTTAAAGTACACTTCGATTCCAATGAAACTGGGTAGCAAATTTGATTACAATTTGAGGGCAATGAAATACAAACCAAGAAAAAACAAAATATAAGATGTGTTTCTTTGAAATT
>JACGDI010005332.1:640508-653041 GCA_014898725.1 Jacaranda copaia | reverse complement strand
AGAGAGAGAGTAATAAAATGAAAGAAGGAAAACAAATAAAATGAGAACAATTGAGAAAACAGTTTATATATATTTCTTTTTTCCAGTTTTTACTTAATTAGATTCTATGTTTATAGTAGTTAAATTTTTTTACTTAATTCTTGAATATTCGATTAGTTAAAAGTTGCTGCTCATCCCAAAAGAATAGCTCAATTTCTGGGGTTGACTAATCAACCATACTATTTTCTTTGTGCTATGAAAAATAATTTACTCAACTTTTAAATTTAATATTAGCCACTGATTATTTGAATAAGCTTAGCTATTAATTATTTGATTGTTAATTACTGATTATTTATTAGCTTCACTTTCGATAAAGAATAGCAGCTAAAATTCAAATAACTAAATACAACCTCTATCCAAATTTATCAACTGCCTCGTGTTGGCTATGTAACTATGCCTAGCATCTCTAACAAGCTCACATGTCAAACGGTAATTCTGATTGGTAATTAAGAATGCAGTTGTGACTGGAGGGAGATGAAGATTCTCTCATTATGGAATCAAGACCAATGGATGAAGGTTAAATTATCTTTGAGTTGACTAATTCTGTTGTCTTAAACATCTCTTCAGTGATCTTCAACCATGGGAAAGTTTTTTTCTATTGAATGCATGTGTTCAGTAGGAAACAGATGTAATTCTAGTTTCTCTTACATGTTTGAATGTCTCTTCCAAACCCTGAAACCGATCCCATGAACAAATTACTAACATTTGATGAATAAATCTTTGCACAATCACATATCTTCTTGAGTTTGTGTTCTGTTTGCCTAGGGTTTTCTTTCAGCTCTTTTACATTTCTTCATCCTCATCTGGTCATTGACATTCTGTTACAGCCATTGAGGGGCAGTTTATGTCAGTGAAGTCTGCGGGAAATCTCTCTACTCTGTTTGATGTTGGAGGAATAATCGGTGGAATTCTGGCTGGTTATATATCTGACAAACTTAGAGCTCGGGCTACTACAGCTGCCAGCTTCATGTATACTGCAATCCCTTCTATGCTTCTGTACCGTAAATATGGAAGCATGTCAAAAGCCATCAATGTTATTCTTATGATGATAACTGGCTTATTTGTAAATGGGCCATATGCCCTTATCACAACTGCAGTTTCTGCTGATCTGGGTACTCACAGTTCTTTAAAAGGCGATCCTAGAGCATTGGCAACAGTTACAGCCATCATTGATGGCACTGGATCTATTGGTGCTGCTCTAGGTCCTCTTTTCACTGGATTTCTTTCATCAAAGGGTTGGGGTGCAGTTTTTTTCATGCTAATAGTTGGTGCTTTTGCTGCTGGTTTGCTTTTAACCCATTTGATTATGATTGAAATAAAAGAGAAATTTTCCAAACAGTTGTCCAGTGAACAAAATAATCTTTCAGGTGATACATTCTTCTTATTTCCTTCTAGGCAAGTTTTGCTCTATATCATTTTGTCAACGTGTGAATCAAAAGCAAAATGGCATCTTGGAATTGTATGCATGAGCAGTAGGATATATCTAGCTAAGTCCTCTAAGATGCAGTGCTAGAACTTCATCATGCTTTGTGACATTTAACCATTAAGGAAAACAAAACAGCATGCAGTATGTTTCAGTGTTAATAGTTTTTCATCCATTTATGTGCCTATAATGTGAAAGTTATGAATTAGGATGGTAGACTAGATATTACCACAAAAATAATTTACAGTGGAGGGTAAAACAAAAGTTCACATCTAATGATTATTGAGCAGCGATGGGTTACTTGGATTCTCATGCTGTCATGTATTAGTACTCAATTCATGATCCAGCCCAGTGCCATATTGATACAGCATATTGATTCATATTTGTGAAATACAAACAAAAATTCTGAACTGTGAATATATACCAGAATAAAGGGTAGCTCAAGCCCCTCCCATAAAACGTATTTCGTGCTTACAGAACTCAAACTTTGATTATGAACACCATTCTCTTCTAGTGAAGGGAGTTAACAACATGCATTAAACAAATTATTGTCTTGTCAAATGGGATAGCTGTCACATGAGATTTGTGGTAAGGAAGTGTTGGGGTTCCTTGACTGGGTAGACCTTCTTTCCACTTTACCTGAATCCTCTCAGATTCAGAAAATTTTGAAATTGCTACTGCAAGAGCGATTTCATGTTTCAAAATCAGTTGCATTTTGCTTGTCAATATCCAATTTTAAAATTAGCAGTGCTTATATATGAATTTCTATTATTGCAGGTCTTCCTTCCCAGCCTCTTTTAAGTGATGAAAGGGAATGACATTTATGCTTTTGCAGCATCAAAAACTTGGAAAGAGGAGGATTGAGAATAGAGTAATGTTCTTTTGGAGTTGGTTGCTTGAAACAACAAATACTACAGTTTACATTTTTGCAGCGGTTTGATGTGAAAAGTGTCGTACATATAGTTTTGTTACCTGATTTATACAAATTTTTCATCACAATTTTGTTTTCCATTTGGAGGGCTATTGACATTCCCCTTTCTTGACCAACGTAGTCTCAGGAAAAGAATAAAAGGCGGAGTTTTACTCCAAGCACTGATAAACTGGTTTGGTTTCCTTTGCATTTCCACATTCATGATTATCATCTGATTGTTGTTATAGAGATTTCATCTGTTTAAACTTTTGATGTGGCGCTTTATAGGGAATAAATAGTACTTGTGAATGATGTGGAATAGGATTTTTATTTAGTTGCTAGAAGTTGTAACCTCGTGGCTGGAGATGACAAAAAAAGAGTAGATAGGTTGCATTTCACCCAAATGAATATATCCGGACTGTTTGTTTGGCTTTAATTTGTCTATAACTTTTAAGCTTTATGCTTGAGTTGAGATATAAAAAATTATAAGTTTTACTCCATCTAAAATCTCTATGTTGTGTGTGAATATGTAAGGTAAAAGTATATTCGACCATTGGTCAGCAGAATTCCTTGGTAGCTAGATATGACCAAGATGCTCAACTTGTGGCAACTATTATGGAGTTTACCTTGCGGGGCCAACATTTTTGCCTACTGTGTTTTAACTGATAATCGATTCATACCTGCAGTACCTAGCAAAAATGACAAAAGTGGTGGGATTATATTCAGTTATCAGTCTGCAAATCAAGAGTAGGATGATACCAACAATTAATGCCTTGAGATTTTACAAGTTAAGCTGAAAAGGAAAAAAGAAGAGGATCACTTTTTGTCTTGTGCCATAACAGTTATTCTCATGTGCCCAACTTGATAAAATTTTCACCACTCTCTGACACTCGGTGCTTCTTCCCACAATTACATTAACCATTTTTTTCTTAATTATAGTATGTTTTGCTTGAAACTAATGATCCTTGTTTTAATAAGAACATTGAATATTCGCCATTTTGGAATAGCCAAAAAACGTCTAAATTTTTTAGTAGTGTAGAACATATGGGTTGTGAAAAATCAACATATTTATTTTTTGCACCCCAAACGTGTGTGTGAGAGTCAAGGCGGAGGCTTATATTATATTAAGACTTATGAGTGAAGTGACAATCTTACATAGTCTTTATGAGGCACGAGTCTTATTTGATTGGTTCAATATCAACGAAGAATAATTATGTCGCATAGGAAATTTTCAAAAATGTAATTATAAATTTTGACAACTTGGTGAAAAGACTAATAATATATTAGAGTTTTGATGTCGAGTAAACAAATGGGTAACAAAATCATGGAATACAACTAAGTTAAATAAAACGTATTGAAATCTATTTTAAATTCAAAAAATTTATGAAAATCTAGTTATAGTGCAACTTTTTATATTTGTATTTGTTATATCAATGATATACTCAAATGGCGTGGTAAAATTACAATAAAAGCAGTATAAGATAGTAAGATGGACTTTGGTATATAGTGGGATAACATTGAAATCGTATTACGATAAATTTAACAATAGAGAAAACATCCAATCACTTTTTTTAACTCAAGCATTTACTAAAAGTTTAGCAAAGTGAATTTTCCTAGCAAATGCATTTTCAAATTAAAGACTCACTATATTTACCTCTACTTCGATGATTAGTAAGGAGATCCCAGGATCAATCTTTAGGGCTATTGGTCGATTTACCAAATGCTGAAAATGGAAACAAGATCCATAGCCTAACAACAACCACTTCCGATCTTAGAAAAACTACTAATGGTGCCTGTAACACTGGAAAATCCACTTGTATCTCAAAATCCATCCTTGGAGGCTTAATCTTCCAGATCATGCAGGAAGTTTGTCGACTGTAATCAAAGATGCCTTTCTATGAGCCGTTGCTAAGGCAGTGGCCCAATATGCCACAAAATATCTATAACCAAAGCCCTCCAGTCCTCTCGTAGATACCAAAAAGTCTTCTCAACTCCCAAGAAAATTGAGTTGAAGCCAAAGGAAAGATATAGAGTTGTATCCCACAATCTCAACAAATCGACAACCAGGCCTTCCTCCTGGTTGGAAACTTCAAGCTGCAAACCAATATGTCTGAATCCATTCCTCGCGAACACTCAGAGATGATGAGGATACTTTCCCCTTGCAATCGCTCCTCATAGGCTTTGCCCTCTTTGCATCGCTATTCAAATGGATCGACGTTGCTCCCAAATGGTGTTAAGGTGTTCAAGCTCTAGGAATTTGATCAAACCAGAAGACCCCAAGAGCATATAAACAACTTTCTCACCCATATGGAATTGTACGATTAGAGTAGAGTGGCCTACTGCAAAATCTTCTAACAAAGCTCTTGCCAGGTTTAATAAACAACGTATCAGTACCATTATTGGCTTTGAGTAGCTGATGCATCCTTTCTTGTGCAATTTTTCCATCAACAGAAAGTACCCAAAGGCTGTTGCATATTTGTTTACCATTAAACAAGCAGGGAGAAAATCTGAGGAAGTATGTGAATCATCTCATCCAAGTAGTATATGATATTTCTAATATCAACCAGGAGCTCTTATCCACATTATGCAATTAAACCTAAGATACTGAGGTCCTAGCTACATTGGAAGAGCTTTCTGTTCATGCCAAGAAATGCATTCCTATTGGGAAAATGACAACTCCTCCAGAGAAACACAAATGAAAAATAAGAGATGAGGAACCAAATTCTAGCAAGAAAACAAGAGGAAGCACGTTTCCCCACATAGGATTCATGAGGTCTACCCCTTTAATGCACCAAAAGCAGAAATACTTAGACCCGACAATTTTTTCCCCAAACTCGTTGGTATCCGCTGGTATTTAGGAAAATACGGGTAATAAATCTTATTTTTTCAATTCAAAAAATTATAGGTAATTTTACATGTACTTAATTTACTCGTCGTTTTTTGGCTCGGCTCGCGGGTACCCGTAGGTAACCTGTTTTTTTTTAATATTTATATATATAATATATATTTACATTTAAATATTTAAACAAATTAAATTAAAAATTATATCCTAAAATAAAACTTAAATAATTTGTGCTGGAACTTAGTTGTATGGTTATGATGTTGATGGTAAGTTGATTAAGATCTTTTACTTTATTAGCAATATTACCTATTTCTTTTTAAATATTTGTTATTGAGTATATACTTTTTTGTAGGTGATGATAAGTCAAGTGATAAACAACTTGTTGTGCATATTCCTATGGATGCAATATCTTCTTCCACAAGAACAACAATACTTGATTAATATTTATACTTTCAATTCAAAAACTTTTGGCATATAATGGAATTTAAGTTTAAACATTTGAATGTGAAGTACTTTAAATTTGGTAGATTTTGAATACTTAATATCTAAGTTTTAACTTTAAATTACAATATTATTAATATAATTTAGGTATTTGTTCAATTTAATATTTAAAATTTGTAGCCTTTTTTTTTAAGTTTTATTTAGTTAATATTTGAGTAATATCATGTACATTACAAGTTAGACATTAATTTGTTTTTAAATATATAAAAAAAAAATTTAACAAGTTCCTGTAGGTTATTTGTTACCTATGAGGGCGGGTAACGGTGCCTTGTCTCTTACCTAATAAAAAATGGGTAAATTTACCCATGGTTAAATTACCTAACCCATGATTACCCACCCTAGGTTACCCGTGGGTCACCCATTGCCAGTTCTAGAAATACCAGTGGTCACCAAGCAGCAAGGCCAAGTCAAGAGGCCCAGAAAGATTTTGGATTAGCTAAAGAGACAGGAGTTAGAGAAAGATTATTGCTCCATCACAACAAGGGGCACATGATGAAAAAATGCCATCACTTGAAGAATAAGATTCAAAAGTTGATATGACATGGATAGTTGAAAATGTTTTGGCTAAACGGTAAGGTAAGCCTAGTGAACCCTAGTAGTAAAGAACATCGAACACCCAACATAAATCTCTCAAGGGTATGAGAGAACCTAAGAGAGATCCCCAGCCACACAATGTCGATAATTTGCCTACCACAAGCATTATGTTACCTTTTTCAAAGGACCCTTCAAAAGAGATTCAACAAACACTCGTGAGTCACTAACTAGAGCTACTTAATAGGCTCAAACTCACCTGTCGAAATCCATATTACACATGTATGATATACACCTCTTTAGAGCAAGAATTCTTCTGTAAATGGATATTTAAAAGCCAAAAAATGAGAGAATTAAGATGCATTATTGTGAAAAATATTATGGTAGACAGTGGAAGCTTGGTATAAATTGTTTTTCACAATGTATACTTGCAATTGGGAGTATACAATGCTTGGCTCCAAAGGGTTAATACTCCTATTGCAATTTTAGTAAAGAGACTGTGGAAGCTTTGGGGGAAATATCTCTCTCATTGTCTTTGGACATCTCCTATGTTAGATGATGGCTAAGATGGTGAAACTCCTATACATAAGGCACCCTTCGCTTATAATGCCATCTTAGATAGGCTAACACTGGAATTTAGGAAATAGCGTTTACATGAAAATGAAGTTTTCTACTCTCTACGATCAAGGAGAAGTAATCTTAGACCAAAGGATGACATATGAGTATCACAACAACCCTCTGAAAAAGACTTAAATAGCCTCAAAGATGAAATAGTCTAGCAATGTGCAAGCATATGAGCCAAGAAAAGAGAAAGCTGCTAGCTGTGAAATTCAATATGGTGGAAAGACCAAATACGTAATAGATAGAGAAAACAGAAAGGTGATGAAACCAAAATGAAGATAATAAAAGAGCTTAAAATAGGGGAGATCATCCTTGGAGATGACTCAAAAGTCTTGAGAATCACATTATCTATGGATCCTAAGGTAGTGGGACGCTTGATCCACTTATGGAGAAGAAATACAGGCATATTCACTTGGAGTATAATTGATCTCTAGAGCATATCACCATAGATAATAACTCATCACTTCTGTGTAGACTCTAATGTGAAATGAGTAGAGTAAAAAAAGAAAAAGAAAACTTTAGACTGAAGAGGAACCAAATCATCAAGTAAGAAGTTGACAATTTCCTTAAGGTAAAGTAGATTCAGCAAGTCTAATACCTAGAATGGTTGGCCAATGTGGTCCTAGTTCCTAAGCCAACTAGGAAATAAAGACTTTAGATTGACTTCACTAATTTGAACAAGCCATACTCTAAAGACCTCTTTCACTCTCTCGAATTGGCGCCATAATAGACTTTATAGTGGAGTGTGAATTTGTTGAGTTTCGTTGATGTATATTAGGAGTACAAAAAGATCATGTTGGCCCTCGAGGACTAGGAGAGGATAAATTTTGTAATAGCTCATGGACTATATTGCTATAAGGTACTGTTGTTCAGCTTCAAGAATGCAAAAGCAATGTAATAAAGATTGATTTATCACATGCTTAAGAGCACGATTTGAGAAAACATGGAGGTATATATTGATGATATGTTGATAAAAAATGCGAGCAAGCAAACTACCTGAGGCACTTAGAGATATGTTAGTATGATATTTAACCTATATAGTGAGGTGTATCGTAAGAGTTCAAGGGGTCAGTTTCGAGGATATATGGTGTCACTTTTCTCATGTTTAACAAGTTATACAGCAAAATCCAAGAGATGGGAGCACAACTTCTGCAAAAGGGCTAGACATTGAAAGGAGTGCTAAGGCGTGGATGGATCGTATCATAGAATACCTTTGTAATGGTATGTTCCCCCAATACCTGGAGAAAGCAAGGCAAATGAAACTATGGCCTCATAATACATGATCATATATAGAGACTTACATAAAAGAGGTTTTTCCTTGCCTAACTTGAAGTGTTTAACCTAAAAAATGAATTGTATAGCAATCACTCGAGAGGAAAGGCCACCACTATAAAACTCCGAGGTAAGAATTTTTTTAGCCCACTATACTCTAAGATGGGACTTGGTCAAATACTATCATGCATTCCAGGAGCATGCCATTAGCCAACCTAATGCATCAGCCTAGCACCCTCTTCAACCTTTGGACACTCCCTGTTGCTTTACCTAATGAGGATTGGATAGCGTAGGACTATTCCAACAAGCCTTCAAATAAAGAAAGTTCTTTATTTATAGAGGTGGATTATCTTTCAGAATAAGTGTGAGAAGAGGCTTTAACTCAGATATAAGAGAAGGAAGTGATGAAATACCACTGGGAAAACATAGTATAGAGATTCGAGATCCCTCATTCCTTGGTTTCAAACAATGGAATGCAATTTTTAAGATAAAACTTACAGAGTAGTGCAAAGAACTATCAACGACGCAGTTCTTGCATTGGTTGCTAATCTCTAAGCTAATAGGTAAACAAAGGTCACAAACCAAACTATCCTTTAGTACATAAAAAAATGATTAGGTAACGTTAAAAGAGCTTAGGTAGACAAAATCCTTATTATTTATGGTCATATCAAACTATGCCAAGGACCTCTACCAAGGAGTTACCCTTTAACTTAGTATACAAAGTTGAAGCAATTACCCCATTAGAGATTGGAAAAATAAGTTGGAGAGTAAAGGACCATGAAAATCTATGAACTGTTGAAGGATTATAGACAAATCCAAGCCTACTTGAAGAAGTAAGGGAGCACGCACATGCGGGCTCACAAATGTAAAAGACAATGATGGTTGAGCTTAAAATATAAAGATGCAATCTTGAAACTTCCAAGTTGGCATATTAGTGCTAGAAAGGTCAAAGCATACCTAGGACTTGGAATGTAGTGACTTTTTTACACATGACAATTACACTAGTTTACAAAGTTCTATTTTATTCGGTTATTTCACCCTTTTTCCTTTCTAGATTATAAGTGTCAAATAAATTTGTCTATGTGATGGTTCAATTTACTATCTTGCTTTTATCAGCTACCGTCACATTTATTTTTTAGTTATCACAAATCCACAAGTCTTGAAAACACAACATTTTGATGGCCCTAGAGGTTGGTTAACGCTAACTTCGACTCTAAACATAAAAGTTTAACTAAAGATCCTAAGTATCCCCATAGCATAATTCACTCTTAATCTTAAAAGTTAGATACACCAGCTCCACCCAAAAGATAGTAGTTCTACTCTAGATCCTAAGTGGTCTTTGGAAAAATAATTCACCATACCCCTCAAAAGTTGGAAAACCAGCTCTAACTTAGACAACAAAGTTTCACTCGAGATGCTAAGTGATCCCTAAAATGTAAATTACTCTTGCTCCTAGAGGTTGATCAATACCAACCCCATCCAAAATACCAACGTATTCATCAAGCGCCCCAAGTGATCCCCACAAAATAATTTGCTCTCAGTCGTCATGAAAGGCTAGTGAGAACTTAATTCCTACTTGAACCAATTACTCTTGAACAAATCAATGTAATGATAACAAGAAGTATGTGTGCGTGCAGCATAAACCTGCGGGAAAAATGCATTTGTCATCCACTAATTATAGCATTTTGTGAAAAGAGGATATTATTAATTTTCATTTTCCGATAGTCCACTTCAGCAAGCAATTTAGCACATTTGATACAAATTTTGGCAATTTAGGAACAATTATCCTGAATTTATACAAAAGTTGGCTGGAAATTCACACGTGTTGTGCATGTGACCTCCAATTTGGGGGTGTTCATATTTGCCACATTGATATGTCTTGTTAGTCATATGTCTCTCCACATCAAGTGCCACATGTAATCACCACCACATCATCTAAAATCATGAAAATTGTTGTTGGCTATACTCAAACCCAAGATCTTCAACATGTAAAAACAACACCACAACAACATATGGCACTAATAGCCATTTATTTTATATGAATATGTCTGAAAACACATGGCATATTTGTAAATAAAAAAACATTTCTAAATTGAAAGAAATAATTTTATCACAAATATATTTTTGTAGATTGAATTTTTTTTGACACAAACGAATTTTAAATTTTCATAAATTATCGTGAAAATGATAATTTTGGTATAACTATCGTAAAAAGTTTTTGATAATTTTTTTAAAATTAATTTCAACAAAATTTGAATTAAAAGAAATCATTACAAATTAATTAAAACAAAGTCAAAAAATATTTCTATTAGCTTAGTTTTTATTTTTATTAAAAATTACAAATTTAATTTTCACTAAAAATTACAAAATAATTTTTGTTAATTTAATTTTCATTACCAGTAAAATATTACAAATTTTTATTTAAAAAATATATATTTTTAATCTACAAAAATAGTTGGTAAGTAAAAAAAATATTTGTAAATCGAAAGAAATAAGTTTATTACAAATATATTTATGTAGATTAAAAATATATATTGTTTGAAATGAATAAATTTTAGATTTTAATAAATTATTGTAAAAATGATAATTTTGGTATAATTAAGGTAAAAAGTTTTAAATAATTTTTATTAATTTAAATTTAACAAAATCTAAACTGAATGGAATAATTGCTAATTTGTTAAAATAAAAATAAAATTTTTCATTAATTTAGTTTTTATTTTTATTGAAAATTACAAAGTTGATTTTTGTTAAAATTTCAAAATAATTTTCATTATTTTAGTTTTCAGTACCAATGGAAAGTAACAAAATTTTATTAGAAAATTACAAAATTTGTATGTTTTGAATTTGTAAAAATTAAATTCATAAAAACTAAATTAACAAAAATAAGCTTTTTATTTCTTAAATAAAAATTTGCAATTTTTTACTGGTAATGAAAATTAAATTAAAAAATTTTTTTTGTAATTTTTAACGAAAATTAAATTTGAAATTTTAATAAAAATGAAAACTAAACTAATAAAAACTTTATTTTATCATTGTTTTAATTAATTTGTAATTATTCCTTTTAATTCAGACTTTGTTGAAATTAATTTAATAAAAATTATCAAAAAAGTTTTACAATAATTATACCAAAATGATCATTTTCACGATAATTTATGAAAATTTAAAATTTGTCCATTTCAATTTTTTTTCAATCTACAAAAATATATTTGTAATAAAATTATTTCTTTCAATTTAGAAATATTTTTTTTATTTACAAATATGTCATGTATTTTCAGACATATTCATATAAAAAAAAATTGGTTGTTAGTGCCATATGTTGTTGCAGTGCAATGATTGTAGTATTGTTTTTACATGATGAAGGTCTTGAGTTTGAGCCCAGCCAACAACAATTTTTCATGATTTTAGATGATGTGGCAATGATTACACGTGGCAGCTAAGGTGGAGAAGCATATGACCAATTTATACTTATATAAAGTTAATTAATTTCTTGTAAGAGGAATCAAATACTTATATAGATATATATAGATATATATATATATATACATATTGCCAAGTCAGAATATGATATGAGGGATGATTTTTTGCTACTATTTTATAATTTTAAGAATGAAAATAATCTTTTTACCATAATATATCTAAGAAGGATTGCGAAAAATGGTGGAAAACATATATCCATGCTGGTAAGCATATATACCATATTAAAAGTTTCCTATAAGCTAATTAAAAAAAATCTTAAAATGATAGTAGCAACCATTAAATGTAGGAATAGCAGTTGTGAAACTCGTGATTTATATAATACATACATACTATACTAATCTCTAGACTTATCTTAGAATTTGTATATCCTCAATCATTTTAACAAATATATATATATATAACAAATTAATTAACACTAATTTTCTTATCCTTCCAAATAATCAAACAAAGTGAACAGGAGCTGAAAATGTGGGCATGAATCAATTTAGTTTTATATTACTCTTTCTTTCATTTATGACCCAATTTCTTATAATTTATTTTTTGTCAAGAATACATTTCACTTCAATGTAATGATGTGGCCCTATTAATTTCCAACTATTATATTTAAGGATAATAATATAAATTCATACAAAACTCCACCTCTAAATATGGAATTAATGGCGGGTTAGTTTTCTATTTCGTGTAAGCTTTAATGTAGAGAGTGTTTATTATAACCAATATTCGATATATTGGTATGACATAATGCACTTGATCATCTATTGAAAATCAATTTTGCTAGGATATATATATTGACAAGAAAATTAATTTGTTTTAATTAAAATTTTCTTTCTTTCTTTGCTTTCATTTTGAATTTCTATATCTGAATTTTAGTTCTTCAAATATACTTTGGTTTGATTATGTTTATACTAATGCTCACC
>JACGDI010005332.1:600922-625597 GCA_014898725.1 Jacaranda copaia | reverse complement strand
TTTCTTCTTCTTCTTCTCGACTTCGGAGGATCCAAACTTGAGCCTGTTCATTTCTTCATGTGTCATGTACCTTTCTGCCAGGTCAAGCAGCTCCTCCATCAACCTAGGATGTTTCTACACGAATGCATTAGCGCACTCTTTATGTCTAAGCCCTAAAAACAACACATCATCCAGAACTCAATTCTGGGATTATCTATTTTCAGGACCTCTATGTTAAATCTAGTGAAAAAATCATGGAGAGACTCCCCCTCGCCTTGCTTGACAGTGTGGAGGTGGATATGGGAGAGCTTTGCCTTCTTTTTGCTAGCAAACTAGTGCAAAAACTTGTCACACAATTGGTCATAAGAATAAATCAATGATGGTTCAAGCTTCACAAACCAGTTTAGTGTGATGCCTTGGAAGGTGGTCACCAACATCTTGGCATGGATATATTTGTTGTGTCCATATGACTACATCATATGCTCAAATTGCATGAGGTGCTCATTGGGATCAATAGAGCCGTCATACGTCGGTAGACCTATTGGGACTTTTGCATCGACGATGATATGCTCGTCAATGATATCTTGAATGAAAGGGGACCCTTTCTCCCTATGAGATCTCAAAGGAGCATCCAAGTTTGGTGCTCTATCAATGTTTCTCCTCAAAATCTCATCAAGACACTTGTTTAGCTATTAGACTTGATGGAATACTTCTTCTCATTCATCCCAATCTGCCTGGGTGGCATTCCAGTTGAGACCCGATCTAACACACTCGGCCCTATCGTACTGTGGGGCTTAAATAGGCCGAGGCGCAAGGTCTATAGACTCTTCTCTTTTTTCATAGTAGTCAGGCCTAGAGCGTTCGACCTTATCGCTCTGCATGGCTCGATTAGATCTGACGTGATCTATCAAATTTGCTATCTCTTTTAGCAGTTTTGGTTATCTTCTTTCCTTCTGCGAGCATCTGGGACTAATTTTACACCTAGCGAGCGGCTACTTGGATTTTTTGTGGCCATAGCTATTCTCAGAAGACCTATTCTCTAGCAGGGGTGGCTGCGGAGTTATACTGGCAACAGGAGTAGACACTGTAGTGTGTTTGTTCAAAGCGGCAAATAGCTAGGCTGATATTTGAGCTAAAATTTGCTCACTTATCAGCTGCATTAACTAGGATATTGTGAGCCTCACCACCTGCTCCTGAGGAGCACTGGTGCCTCGAGCATGTATATCTTACTGGGGAGAAAGAGAGGCAGAGAAGTGGACCTCTTATTCTTCTCCCTTCTGGATGCTACTCTATGTGTGTTTACCATCTTTTCATTGCAATCTCAATAGCTTCCCACAAACGGCGCCAAAACTGATGCTGCTAAAAGATGCTTATAGTGAAAAGAATAGTATTTGGGATGAATTCGACCAGGGAGGTCGAGTATTCAAAGCTGTATTTCTCTCGAGGTCTGAGATTTGCAACCACAATACACGTTAGACTAGTCAAGGTGCCCCCAGTTAAAAAATACCAATGCTCAAGTTAGTTCTGATCGAGATGTAATAATCAAATAAAAGACTAAGAGTATAGAAGGTGTATAGCGTATTTGGCATTACCTTGAGCATGGTTGAGTGTGAAGTATTTATAGCCTTCTCTAGGTATGATTTGTCCATGGTGCCCTTATCAGGTGTACTAACTTTTGTCTTTGCTACTAGGTTGACAGTCATTCTATATCCAGATCCCGGTACTATTTCAAGTGGCTGAATCTCCTATTTTCTAGGGTAAATAGTACCTTTGGAGGTGCTTCCCTGGCAAAGGTGATAGCAGTGTTGGCAGAGTTGATGTCAAGGTTGGTGGCAGCAACTGTATCAATTATCACACATCATTAATGCAGAAGCATGCTGCCTGTTAGACTAATAAATGCGGCAGAGATTTGAGTTAATACCGAAGTAGGTTTTGGGTTCGATACATGTTGACCAGACCTGACTGGTCAATCATAGATCTCAGACTTGATGTTGGGCTTGCTAGAACATCTAGAGTGGTTCTGAGGTCAATGAAGGTTAATCATAGATCTTGCCAAGTAAGGTTGATACAATTCGACCAAATGATCCTTGATAGGCGATCTGGCCCAGACTTGCTATTACGCCTCCTGGGATATCCCACTTGATATTGGGCCTGTTAAGCCTACTAGGTTATCCCATATCCATAGTATTGCAAAGACTGATAAGACATAAATCCTTCCAAAAGTTGGGAAAGTCAACCTCAGGAATCAAGTTGATGGTACTGGAAGAGAAGCCCCTCGAAGTAGGAGAACTATGAAAAAAATAATGTACCACCTCAAAAACATCCTCCTAAATAATATCCCAACACACGTGGAAAAACTTTGCACCAAACCTATCAAGGCTAGACGTATTATCTAGACAAGTTTAAAAGATAGCTTCTTTAATTTCTTCAATTATTGGTAAGGATAGAAGGGCATCGTGATCCATGAGACCAACCAAGGTAGGAATACCATCCACCAAATCTTTCGAAATCTGCCCTTTAGAACCTAATAGTAGCATTTCAAAGTAATCTGAAGCAAAAATTTGGATATCCCTAGAAGAAGTGAAGGTAGAACTATTATCCTTAATTTGACTGATTCTATCTTTAATATATTTCTTCTTAATCGAAGAGTGAAAAAAGAAAGTGTTTCTATCACTTTCTTTGACCTATTTACAGGTAGATTTTTGGCGCAAAATTCCTTCTATAGCAAGAACCCTAGCAAGAAGAGCATTGCATTTTTCCAACTCCAACAAGTTCTCAATTGATGGGTTAATAGAAAACTTCTCCTTAGCTTGAGTAGCTTCAATTTTAACCTCTCAAACTTAGAGAAAACATTACCAAAAATGGTCTTGTTCCAGTTTTTGAGAGTTTTTTTAGCCTTAGCAGTTTCAAGATCAACCTCAACATACCTCTACAATGAATAAGTAAATTCCAACAACTCTCAACCATGTCCATAAATTGGTGGTGTCTAACCCACATATGCTGAAATTGAAAACTAAACTTTTACCATTGAGTAACATCCGAGAATGAAACATGAAGAGCATGGTGGTTTGAAAAGTTTCTAGTAAGATGAGTAACTTTAGAAGATCCAAAAACCTCAATCCACTTTAATGAAAAGAAAACCATGTGTATCATTTGCCATATCAAATTTCTAAACCAGGTGAAAGGAGATCCTTGAAAACCAGCATCTTCCAACTCACAACCCATCACCATTTCATCAAACTCTTCCATTGCTTTAGCATTTAGGATATTTCTTCCTTTCTTTTCTTCCATACACAAGATAATGTTAAAGTCCCCTCCTATAAGCCAAGGTAAAGAAGAGTTCGCAACACATCTCAGATCATTCAACATAACCTTTCTTTCAAGCTTAGAGCATTTGGCATAGACAGAGGAGCATAACAAAGGAGTTGGTAAAGAAGTCTAAGATATTTTTACATGTAAAAGTTGCTTGGTATCCAAAAAAACTTCCATGTCTAAATAATTATCATAAATGCACCAGATTTTATTATTGCAATTAGCAATGCCATGGTCTAATCCCAACCTTCTAGGCATAAAGGTTTCATCTGATTGGATAAAAGGTTTAAGAAGGAAAGAAGTTTAACTTTACAATCTTTAATAATATCATGGGCTATTCTTAGGGAGGGGGTTTTTCCTAATACCCTTGATGTTCCAGATTACAAGACTATTCATGGGAGAGTTAAGGATAAGTAGTTTGGATTTCTTTGGCTTTTTTCCTACCTCTGTGTAGTTGTTTTTAGAGAAATGAGAGAGTAGGTCACCCTCATTCGAGAGGGCTCTATGGGCAAGATTTTTGACTTAGATATCTTTTAGTATAACTTTCGAAGAAACTAGGGCTGGAAGGGGTGGGCATATTATAAAAAGTTCATGAATAGAAGTGTGAGATGTTTTTTTGACTTAGATTTAGATTTTTTGGAATTGGCTAAAAGAGGAGGTTCTGAATAAAAGAAGAGAAATCAAGAGATTTTTTCGGACTTGCTGGCTATTTAGAATATGGAGGATTTAACTTAGTCTTCTCAACACCAACAACCATTCCATCGGCAGAAGTTTTCCCCAAAACATCATTCACAACATCAGCACAACCATCCTTATCAATAAACACATTTTCAACACAACTACTAGGATCAACATGATCATTAGTTTCTTTTCTACCATCAAAAATCTGATTATCATCTTGAAAAGGTGAGAAGGAGTTACTGACTTATAAAGAACAAAGACCAAGTTTATCAAGTGGCTTAGTTCCACTAGACTCTTCCTTAAAAAAATAAGTTTGAATAAGTTCCAAACCAAGAATCCAAACCTATATAGGAGCAATTGAAAGCTCATGGGAAAGGTCAAATTTCGGTGACCACACTAGAGTCTTCATCAGGTAACCATCTACCATCCATTCATGTATGAGACACAACAAAGAATAATCTTTTGGATTGTTGAGAATAAGATCCACATGCTTGGGGTTCATGATTTTGATTGAAAAGCCTCCAAAAAGTTTCAAGGAATTAAGAAATTTGGTAATGGAAAAATATTTTGAAAACTTAAATGAAAATTTCCCTACAGTGGCATATTGCAAAGACGAAGCTAGATCTAAAACTTCTTAATCAGAAAAAAGAGATATGAGGTCTCCCATCAAAATTAAAAAAGCATACCCATTTAGGATCCTCAGGGTTTAAGAGCACAAACTAATTCATATCATCTAAAGAAATAAAGTCGACAATAGTAGATGGAAAAGAGTCAAACGTTAGGGTTTTGGATTTGTTGGAAATGGAATCAAAGGGAAATCTGAAGGAGAAAAAGGCGGGTAAGGGCTGAGCGAAGTGGGGGAAAGAGAAGGGCTGGCCACAAAATGTGATGGTCATGGCACCACCGATCGCCAGAGGCAGCGGCGGCAAAATGAACGGATTTGAAATAGATGAGTGAATAGTGAAAAATTTACCAAAAAAGGAAAAAAGTGGGAAAAACTAATTTATACCTTATGCACTAAATTTACATTTTCATTTTCAGAACTGTATTAAAATATTTTATTTTTATATTTTAAAATAAAAATTATTTTCTGATAAATACATTTTCACTTGAATTGATGATGCAACATCATTTTCTTTTAATCATTATTTTTTGAGTGAATTACATCCATCCCTTCCAATGTTTGGCATAATTACCAAAAAACCCTCATTGTTTTGAAAATTACATTTACCCCTTGAGCTTTGAAACTAAAATGTAATGCTGAAGGAAAGTGTGAAATGATAACAATGCCTAAGCATCAAAAATTCAAAAAGAAAAAGAAAGAAAGAAAGAAAAAGAAGCAAACAAACAAAAGATTTTCATATTTCATTCCACACATAAGATCAACTCTCAGAAAGAAAAGGGAAAACCCTTGGCCACACGCCAAACTATTCATCTCCTATCCAAAATTTAACCATTTGTTTTCATAAAAGGTGGTGAAAGTGGTGTTTTCATGTTCTATACCAACTATTAGATAAGAGGCTTGGAAATTACTGCATGATTTGGTTCAAGAAAGGTAAGAAACTGGCACTTTTGTAATTGGTTATGTGAAAATGGAAAAAAATCTTTGTTCTTTCATCTATTCTTGGTACATTTTGTTGAGCATGGTTAAGAATAAAGCTTCTCATAATGTGGTGTGCAAAGTAGGTTATATGTGTATAGATTGTGTGATTTTTATCATTTTGGTGCATCATCGTAGTATAGATACATGTCTTAGGTGTTAATAACTTTCATTTATGTATTTTCTGGAATATTACAGTTTGGTTAAAAAACATAAAACCCTAACTTTCAATGTATATTTGTTGCTATGTTAGAATGTTTACCTCTTTGTGATGATATATGGAAAAAAATCTAAAATTTATATGATGAAAACTCGCCAATAGCCCATATTTGTCACTATGTATAAGGTCAATTTATTAATTCTTTTGTTCTTCTCAAGTATCTCAAATTGTTATCAGCCTTTTGAGTCAAGAATTGAATTTTCCCTTAGTTAGAAACCACATACAGGACTTTCTTAAGAAATCAAAAGAATTTTCAACTCAAGTAAAGTATTTAGTTATTAATTTACTCTCTATTACAAGTGTTCATTCACAATGAATCGATTTCTTTACGTCTATTTGTCTTAGTAAATGTATACACATGTTATTTATTCAATCTTTATGTCAAAACAAGCATAGGTGAACAATTGTATGCACTTGTTATTCACTATCTAGGTATGAAAAAGAGAATCAATAAATTTGATCCAGACTGACACAACTTCTTTGATCTCATAGATGGTGTAAGGAAGGCATATCATATAGGAAACGTCCCTTTAACAATTAGTTATAGCATAAGTGGAAGTGATGATATGATGTTAGTTTCAAAAGCTTGAGATGTCATAAATATATTTTCTAGGAATATTTATTCAAAAAAGATCGATGTTTTTGTTGATTGTGTTGACCTTAGTAAGGCTAAGGGAGTTAGTGGTGATGCAATTAAAGAGAAGGGTAAAGAGGGTGAGGAACGTGAAGGAGGTGAGAATGATGGTGAGAAGGGTAAGGTCAAGATGAGAATATTCACTACGTAGTTAATGTGTGGAAGAGGATATATGACTATAAAATGTGGGCAATTAGTGGCATACTATGTAAGCATAGTGCACTTGCTATAGCTTCCAGGAAAGAAAGGATAAAGAATCATGTCGACTTTAGGTTTTTAAAGGAGATGTACATGAGAACCTATAGTTATATGATTTATCCAATCATTAACTCTATCTTTTGGCCTACAAATATAGATGTCACCCTTAAAGAACCATTACCCCTTTTCAAAAAAAGACTGCGAGGAAGGCTAAAGAAAAGTATAAGGAGAAATTTAGGTGAAGGAGTTGTTGTGAAGAAATCAAGCATTCTTAGGTGCAAGAAGCGTAATGGACAAGGTCATAATAGCAGAACTTACAAAATGCCACAACAAAATGTCTCTCAAAGTTTGAGTAAGAATGAGGTGAGCTTACTTTAAATTTTTTGAATTCATTTCATTTAATTTATTTACTAAGTATGATTTTATTTTTGGGTGAATTTTTTTGACTTGTTGTTGGTCTTTGTGATGTTCTAGGTTAGTGGAATGGGGAAGTAAAGAAGGAGCCAAAGCTAAAGAGGAAAGGGAAGGGGAAGTAAAAGCCAGAGCATGAGTGAGGTAACAAATAAAGCCCTTTTCTTTTTTCCTAATTTTAAAGTTAAAGTTACATAATGCATGTAATTAGATTTTCACAAGTCAATCAACTAGTAAAAGTTGAGTCTATTTTAGATGCTTCTCAAAGGAGGAGAGGGAAGAGATGGGAGAGCTAAAACCTAAACACTGCTATGAGTAGTCCACAAAGGGAAACAAGGAGTAAGAGAAGGAATAAACTAAAACTTTATTAGTTCATCATATTTGTATTGTTATCATTGTACATTTTTTTTCCATGACTTTACTTTATTGTTTTTCAGCAAATTAGCAAGAGCAGCTAATCAAGCTGAGCCTGAGGCTCAAGTTGTTGAACCTATTGTTGATTATATTCCTAAAGTTGTTAAACCTGTTGAAGGTGCTGCATCAAAAGCTCAAGAACTTGATATTGTCTTGGAGCCTAAAGTAATATCTCAAACTCCTGTGTCAATTAAGAAAACGGTAAAGCCAAGAAAAAAAATATCTTCTATGGCACCCTCACATAACTAAAGAAATAGGAAAACAAATGAGTAGAAAAAGAAGAGCAACAGCACCATGGAAGTAGCACCTGCTTAAACTAAACATGTGGAAGTTGCACCTACTTCACTTGTTGCACCCTCCAAGACTCCTCCAACTAAAGCTACTACACAGTCAAGCAGACCTGCAAATTAAGATGTGGCGTTTGTATATCAATGCCCTCAAATGTGAAGCTACTTATTTCTAAACAAATATAATTACATTGACTTTTATTTTGTGATTATCTATTTTAATTGATGGATGGAATGATTTTTGAATACTGTTGGATGATTTTTGGAGATTCTGGAGATGATGTTTGGATGGATATTGGTTGGATGAATTTTTATTGAATTTTTGGATGGATTTTAGGTTGATTTTTATTGAATGGATATTGGTTGGATGGATTGGATTATTCATATTTGAATTGCTAGGTGAACAAATTATGTAAGCTATTTTGCATGACTAATGGAAGCATGATTCATTATTTGGATTGTTTTCAATTTTGGTTAAACTTGTTGGCATGTTTTTTAGCATGGTTGGTTTTACTTAATGAAATAGGGCTATGTATGACATTACAATAAGAATGAAAATGTATACTTAATTCAATAACATTTTGACACAAATTGACATTAGATTTCATACCTAATTCATTAACATTTTAACAATTTGGCCTACCAAGAAGAAGATAAAAAGTAGCATATTCACTTCAACAAGCTTATACAATAGATTTTCATTCCTCAGCTTACATGATTAGTAGGTTGCATTTACACTGAACTATTGGCTTCAAAATGTTCATAAACTTCTCATAGACCATGACCATAACCTTGATTTGCATTTTCTTCAGTAAATAGACACAAATATGAGAAACCATGCCCCTCATAACAATAGAAAAGCTTTCTCGGAGTGGACACCATTAATAATGTCTTCTTTCCACAATTTTGCCTTTTGCACCTTTATTTTCTGTATTTCAATGCCCCTAATTTACTAGATGATGTGTTTCATGATGAAGAGATATTATTTTGGCAACAAAATTAAAGAAACATGCGTGTGTGTATATAAGCAACAAAACAAACAACTATAAAATGGTTAGCTTGGATGCTTCTCTGTTTTATTACAATTAAGTCATCAAACAAAACAATAATAATTAACACACCCTTAATAAATTCAAAAATGTTACAATACCACCCTTGAGGGTATTTTCATCCACAGGAAAAGTCAAACCTAGTAAAATATAGAGTTAGCTACCATAGGGGCATTTTTAGAATTTCACCCATATTTTTTTACAATGGTAGGACAAAACCCTAATGGTGAAAAACAATTGGGGTGAAATGTTGGACGACAACAAATTTTAAGGGGGTAAGTGTAATTTTCAAAATATTTTTCTGTAATTACACCAAACCTCAGGGAATGTGGATGTAATTCCTTATTTGTTTAAAGTAATTATATTAGTACAATGAAAAATGTTGGTTTTTCAATTCTCATTATAATTTTGTGCCAAATTAAATTGAACAAATAATATTTAGAAAAAATTTGTACTAGAATTGGATTAAGAGTGACATTTTCAAAGAATCATCAAATAATATGTTGCATAAATTTTACACAAACGTGGTAAGAATTTTAATAACTTTGGATCAAATTGACTTAGAGAGCGTGTGGGTGAGTTTATAAGCTCCTCAAAATATCTTATAAGATGTTTGAGGGCATGTAAGATGTTAAATAGAATTTGGTAATTTTTTTAAAAAAAAAAATATTATAAGCTCATAAAAAGGTGTTAAGATCTTATAAGCTCTTTTAAAAAACAATAAGGAATTTCCAACTTATTTTTAATATCTTGACAAGCTCTCATAATTTTAATTATATTAATTACAAAATTGACATTACTAACATTATAGACTCCAAGATCTTATTTTATCCAAACACTTTAAGAACTTATCTTTAAAAAAAGATCTAGCATCTTATAAGTTCAAAAAACATCTTATAAGATCTAGGATATTATAAAACCTTTTAAATAAGCACCCTCTTAATGAAACACAATATAAAGGGTCAATTATTGTGAGTCTCTTATAAAACACATCCTCATACTATAAAAATCTTCAAAAACTTGAATCCCATTTGCTTTAGTCCATTAACAATTACAATAACTTATGTATACTTTTATACTCAAAATTGTCCTTTTGATATATATATATATATATATATATATAGTTCAATATTTTTCCCTTGGTAGTTATTCTGGGCAGACTAGGTAATGTGGTCTCTACAAATTTCGTCTAGATGGAGCTTCATATTAACTTCTCCAATTCCTTCTTTTTGACATATCCATACTTATTATGAAATCTACAAAATCTATCCAACCTACGCCTGTTGGGAGCCTCTCCCACTTTCCATGGCCACTATAGAAAATTCCTCTTTTCAATGGCTAGTATAACTTGTTTCCTTGACATTTCTATGGGAGTATACTATTCAAACTTCTAGAAGAAGAGGTCACCCTCATTTTCTCCTCCAACCTAGGTTTCTTGGTTGGTGTCACTTCCTTTCCCTTTTTTTCTTTCCTAATTTTTAAGCTTAGCACCACAAATTTCTTCTGTATGTATATATTTTTCTATTTGTTATAATAGGTCATCATGGCTATCTAACAACTTCCTTTCCTCTCCCACCCCTAAGTAAAAGCTCTAGCTAAAATTTCTGCATGATAGTCAATAATTTTAGGACAATATTAGTAAGCTACTTAATGAACCTACTCAAGATCTCAAATTCTCCTTGTCTAAAAGTAAGCAATCTCTAAATATTATTTCTATGTTGCTTGTTCATACTAAACTGATACAGAAACTTTCTAGAGAAATCCTCAAAAGTATAAATAGAGTTGGGGGTAGTTGTGAAACCAAATCTGAGTTGTCCTCTGCAAGGTAATTAGGGATATGCAACACTTGACCCCATTAATATATTAGGGCAACAATGCCAAGTTTTTGAACTAACATAAATGGTCAAAATAGTTGAAGCAACTAGCATACATAGTTGGATAGTAGTACACTCGCTTTAATGGCTTCTCCAAAGAGAAAGACCTATTGAATTTTTTGGACTCCCCCACAATCATTTCTCTTTATTTCTCTTATTCCCTTCCTCATGTCTTGCAATAATGTCTACTTGTGACTTAATTATGTTTCTTTGGTGCCCTAATTAGACTGACACAAAACTCCCAACTACTATGTCAACCTCTATTATGCATCTACAATAGACTTTAAACTCAAAGTTTTAAGGTTGATTGAGGACCATTGCCTATCTTAACTGAAAAGTATTAGCCAACAGGCTATTAGGGTCCCAACCAAGGTGCTACCCTATACCACCAAACCTATGCACAATAGGTTGAATAATGGTGGGAACCCAAAATCCAAGTTAAAGTGTGGGCATAATAGGTGATGCAACTACCTAGTGCTAATGAAATTTATATCAAGATAAATTATGTCAAATATAGATAATAAGGTAGTATAAAAATTAGACACCAAAGCAGCTAAGGTCATAGAAGAGTAGCAACTATGGCGTGAGCCTCAAAAACTAGAGAATTAGAGTCATCTAAGGCAAGATGACATTGTCAACAATTTGGGCATCTAGAACAATATTGATAGTGGTGGAGATCAACCTTGTTAATTGTTCTACCGTCATCTACCATACTATCGAAAGGGCAAGTGAGATGGCCTTATCTTTTGCAACATCTTGGCTTGTAGAGGTTGGGAAATTTCGTGTGTGGTTTCTTCTTCTGTATTCACATTCCTCAACAAATTATTCATCCTCACATCTCAACTCATCATACCACACAATAAAAATCATAATATTGAAATCAAAATTTCCTAAAAAATATACCAATTAATGCTACTATCAACAAATTCCCCAACTAACTTGATGAGAACTATATGAAACAAAATAATATATGCACACTTAAAAGCTCAAGAAATATGAAGAATTCTCTAGGAACTCTGGATACAAATTTTCATTTTGAAGTCAACAACCATTTTTGAAAGAGTTACACTAATATATATATACAAAAGAATTCTAAACACACAAGGAAGTCTTCCCACTGTTTTTTGCCTTTCTCTATTGTTCTTGCAGCAATCTTATCCCTGAAATCATGGAATTTGCCTGCTTCATGCTTATTAAGCACCTGCAAACTCAAAATAGTTATTGGTGTGTAGGTAAAGCCTTGTCTAAATTATCGTCATACTTATTAATAGTTCTGGTAGTCAAACACAAGCACCAACTTAGATTACTTGTCTATTCTGCCCAGCCATTCCTCTCTTTCGTAGCTTTTCTTTTGGAATCAACTCCTCAGTTGCACTTCACTTTTCTTTTAGGGTTAGCTCTTTGGACTTAACTTTTCCTTTTGGCTCAACTCTTTCTTTGGGCTCTGCTAACTCTTTATCTAGGATCAATTTAGAAATCAAAAGGCACCACCAAGGTTTTTAGCCCCTTAGTTGCAACTTGGCTAATTGACACATCCTATTGTACTTTTGGTTTTCAACTTGGACACTCATCCTATGAGGTTTAGGCTATCTCCATTAAGCCTAGGTTAGAATACGTGTTGCCACTTGGTATTACTAATAAACACAAATTAGAAATTTTATTTTGCTTGCACCATTAGTGCTACAACATAATATCTATAGTTTAAAAATTATATTGTGTACTTACATAATTATATATGTGATTTCAAGTTATATTGAAATATTTTGAAATCAAATATTATTATATTTGTGAAAACAAATAGTTATATTGAAGGTCTCCTACAGAATAGTATCAATAATTTTATTATAAAAGAAAACAATTATGAATAGTGAAGCAGTTTACGTGGACTGAAGAAAAACTTGGTATGTGTTTTGGGATAATGAATGTTGAAAGTGAGGTTGGAGAATGTAAAAGTTGTATTGGGAAATGTAATGGATTTGTGGGGTTAATTTATATAAATATGGTAAACAAAAATCACAAAAATACCATGGATTAGGGAGGTTAATAAAACTATGGTAAGGCATGATTAGAAGCCACCTTTTTCATTTTATTATTTTTTTACCGAAAAATTAGAAGGAGTTAAGTGTGGATACAAGACACGCCTTTCGTTTATTTATTTATTTATTTTTTTACCACAAATTAGAAGGAGTATAATTTTTTTTTAAAAAAAAACTTCAATTTGGAACTTATTTTCCTTTTTATTTCCCTACAAATTAAGAGGCGTAACTTCCAGTATTTTTTCAAAAAAATAGCACACAACAAGCTATGCCTCTTGTCAGAGTTTCTACCTTTGGTTTTCTCTCATAAATAGAAAATACAAGAGGCGTGGATTCTAGTCATGCCTTTTGTTAGCTTATTATTTTTTTAGCTAAAAAAATGAAAAATTTAAATATCAAATACGAAATGACAAAAAACTAATTCAGTGAAAAGAAAGAGAAGTCATTTCTGAAATGATGAAAAACTGACTCATTAGAAAGGAAATTTTCCTTTCCAATGAATTAGCAAGAATAATTGTTGACTGTTGGCCAACACTCATGTATTATATATATGAGTGTTGGGGTGATACATAGATTAAAAAAGAATACGAATTGAGGAATTTGGATAGTATTGTGAGAAGGAGAAATGTGTGAAAGAAGAAAGAATTGAGAGGGGGGAAAAAAGAAGAGGAGAATTAAAAAAATAGGAAAAACAAAGATTGAGAGAGAGAGAGAGAGAGAGAGAGAGAGAGAGAGAGAGAAAGGAATTTGGAGAAACATGAATGTAACTAACAATTATTCTTGCAGGTATGTCGGGCATCAACATGATTAACTTTGTGATATATTTTGAAGGAAAGATTATAAAAGACTCTAATTCTATGAATTATGATAATTTTGCACATGAATATCTTCCACTTTCCCATTCGACAACCTTTTATGAGTTATTGTCAAAGTTATATGAAAGTGTTAGGCTATAGGAACTAATACTTCTCAAAATTTTGGCAAAGGTTTATTTGAAAAATGAGGCTCGAATATCTACAATTGTGCAAGCAAAATATGATATTAATTTATCAAACATTTTAGATTCGACGGTTAGCATGAATAATGTGGAGTTGTTTGTTGAAACTGAACTAATATGCCCTAGTAATGTGCAAGGCATATTATTGCGATGGGAGCATGAATCCTACATGTAACTTCTAATACAATATCCTTTGGGCAGTACTTCTACCTCTCACCAACATCCCTTGGGTGGATACTAATATGCTACTCAATTTAGTGGCAAATATGGGCATACAATTCCACACACAAAGACAGGGATTCCTAACTTCCTACTGCAATAGATAGCTTTATAAATTTTAGGATCTATGATATTTATGGTGATGGTTTCACATCTCATTAATATCCTACTACTAACATCAAGAATTTTTGGGAAGACATCAATATGAGCCTAAGAGCCCATATGCAAGTCAGAGCTTCCTTGAACTATATGTTAACTGCTTTCATGATGGATAGCTTAGCAATTTAGAGTCTGATAATTATATAACACAGATGCATTAGCCAATAAAATTGATGAAGAGCTAACATGACCACATGGTGAGAGGACCTCTAATTCAAGATAAATGGTTAGGGCACCAACAATGCCTCTACGGTTGATCAACCACACTTGTATCCTGTCATTCTATGTTTCTCTATAATAGAAAAAGATCTACCAGAAGGCTCTGTGGATATGTCATTTGGTGCGGGGAGGAATTATTATGATAGTAACCACGAAAAGCTTGAGATAGACATAATTTTCAAAGATAAAAAGCATATTAAAGTTGCTGCCAAGGATTTTTCTGTACATGTTGCAAGACAAGAATACCATGTACTTAAGAGTACACCAAAACTATGAAAAGTGGTGTGCAAAGTGAGGTGTAACTACAGTGTCCGAGCAATTCTAAAAGAGCAAATGAGATTGTAGAAGATTATGAGGGCCCTCATACTTATTTAATGGATGAAGTTTTGATTGATCATTAAAACTTAAGTCAAGATATTATCACTATGGACTTGTTGGGCCATGTTTGTGATGATCTAGTATATAAAATAAAGAGTTTGCAATAAAATGTGAAGGATAAGTATGGATATGAAATTTCATATGCCAAGGCATGGAATGCATTGAAACATGCAAGGGAGCAAATGTTTGCCACATGGGAGAGTTCAATAAAAATGTTTAAGTATATAGGAGCTCTCTAAAAGTAGAATCCATGAACTATTGTTGAGTGGGAACATCAATGAACAGACATACCAAGGCAAAAAATGTTGAAGTATATGTTTTGGGCTTTCAAACCATGTATTGATGAGTTTAAACATTGTTGCAAAATTACCAATGCAGACAAAACTCATCTATATAAAAAATATAGACATAAGATGTTGATTGCAGTAGCTATGGATGCAAATCAATAAGTTCTTCCTCTCGCTTTCCCAGTAGTCTATGAAGAAAACTTTTTATCTTGGAAGTGATTTTGGAGATGTAGTCCATGCACATCATTAGAGAGATGGAAGGCTTTTTATTTGTCGTTAAATGCATACCTAATTTCACCCCTCAAGGAGTATATTCATTTTGCCTAAAGTACGTCTGCTTGAACGTCAATAAATATTTCAAAAATATTCAATTGAAGGATATATGTTAAAAAAATTAATTCTATAGTCCAAATTCAAATATTTGATAGGTATATGAAGAAAATTAAAGAAACTAATGGGAATACCTATTTATATTTGCAAAAAAAAAAAAAAAAACAAAGCGCAATGAACTTTTCGTCATGATAGAGGATGGTGTTACGGTATTTTAACTTTGAACATGTCTAAGTGTTTTAATAGAGTACTGAAAGGTGCTCATTAACTACCAATTATAGCTATTATGTAGCAGACATTTGCTCATTGTGTCAATTTGTTTCTTGTTCGGATGACCAAAGCTCATAAAATGATGCTAAAGTGGCAATCGTAGGCTAATTATACATTTAATATATATTCCAACTGGAAGCAACACTCTATTGAGCACATTGTTCAAAAGTTTGACTACACTCAACAATCAACTTCAATAATAACGTGAATGCACACAAGTCAAGGAATCACATTCAAGTTGTCAAACTTAGGAGATGTTAGTGCTCATGTAGAAAATAGAGTGAACTTGGTATTCCATGGTCACATGTGATGAACACATACCGACATTTTATGATAAATGCTTCAGCATTGATAAAACCATATTACAACCTTGAATATTATTTGGCAATATGTCACGTAGCTTTGAGCCGATATAGGGTGAAGATTATTGGGATGAACCTAATTTTGAGCTAGTCCATAATCTAGCCCGTAAAGAATGACGTGTTGTAGAGAGGGATCGCATTACTTAGATCCAAAATGAAATGGATTGACCCCAAGCATGTGCGAGACAACAAGCCCATCATCAAGCTCAAGTAGAAGCTAAAGCCCAAGCTCAACATACTTGAGTGTTCTGATATTGTAATTCATGTTTTATATTCAATGTTTTTTCTTTGTATCAAACTTGATGAATAATAAATTTCGTGGTTCTTTTCAAAAATTTTGGACTGTTGTGATCTATGTTATATTTCACTTACATTCTGAAAGACTAAAACTAATAAGGCAAAGATGAAGTTAAGTAATAAGTGTTATATACTACACGTATATAAATCTAGCCAATATTCTCATTCTCTTAAGAAATAGTTGAAATGAAAATTAGAAATTTAAAATTATGAATCAATAAAAATGATATGTGATATTAATCATCTTTATCAAAGATATAATAATCAAACTTATAGTTAGGTTGATTAAGTAAATTATGAATTTCACAACTTGTGAGTCATTGACCTCATGCAAAAGCAAGTTCTTCTGCTAATTCAACATGTGATACTTGCAATGATGCATAAGCATTCAGTTGTTTTCGTTTTTTATTCTTACAATAGCTCTTGTACAATTTTTTTCTCAATTTCTTGGCATTGACAATGACCAACATCGTGGAATTCACACACCAAGCCTTTGAAGATCACTTACCAACTCCTCAAATTCATTAACTCTATATGCTCATTCCCTCTGAAGTTCACAATAATATTCTATTCGATCATCATAATAAAGCGATAAACAGTCATAATTTCTTTCTCTCAATAACGATGAGTATTCACACTCAAAAATAGATCATCTCCCATTTGTTCAAATCTAAAAGATAAATAAATATATATATATATATATATGATGAAGTTATGTGAATGGTGGGTTATGTATTTATAAATGGAATAAGTAAATAGGACCAAGGTAGGTAAAAATATTATGTGATGGTTTCACGTGCCATAGTAATAACATACCTTGAAATTACAAGCATCATTTTATGGTTAAAGGAATGATAATTCTTGAATAGTGGATGATTATATAACCATGTTTTACCATTTCATGTGCATATTCTAGCCAAGGTTCAATTACAAGCATCCCTTCAGAAGCATTAATAATTACATCAATTGAAGTAGAATGCATAATCTAGTCATGATTGACCTTACACACTTCAGTATTTGTGTGATATTATATAATCATGTTCTATCATTTCACGTGCCTATTCTGGCCAAGGTTCTGACATTACAAGCATTCCTTCAAAAGCATGAATAATTACATCAATTGAAGCAAGTGCAGAGTTTAGTCATACTCGACCCTGCAAACTTCTGTATTTATGACATTATATAATCATGTTTTACCATTTCATGTGCCTATTTTGGCCAAGGTTCTATTACAAGCATCCCTTCAGAAGCATGAATAATTACATCAGTTGAGGTAAGTGCAAAGTGTAGTAATAGTCGACCTTACACACTTCTGTATTTATTTGATATTATATAATCATGTTCTACCAATTCACGTGCATATTCTAACAAAGTGTAGTCATTGTCAACCCTCCACACTTTATGTGCCTTTTGACATTACAAAAATAAATTGTCTGCAAATATGTAGCTTCAAATCAATTTTATTAGTTTATTAAAATGGAGCCATTCATAGCACAAAAATTATATTATACTTCGAGGTGATATTTTTCATACCATAGGTCGTAGTTAGCTCTTAAACAATGATTATTGCTACTCATTAAATCTAAATGAAAGATATGTACATCTTACTTAGCAACAATTGAAAAGGAATGGCGTCATCGTGCATATGAACAAGATAGGCTTGCAATAGATTATTGTGATCTTGGTATTTGTTGTTCTTTATGAAAAGCCATTACCATGCCATGAGGTACACCACAAGAGCTAACAATAGCTCTCAATTTCATATGTGAAGAAAATAATATGATGATTATGCATATATCTCATTGTAACTTTCAACAAATATCAAGAGACTATGCATCATCAGAGTTGCTTAATGAAGCAAGACATCGATGGGCACTTAGTGAAAGTCCTATTTATCGATTATATGTTGAGTGTCTAATGAGGAGAATAACTAGATTGTCCTTTATGTCTTGTGTTTATCTATTTTTACTATAGTAGCTACTTTTGTTGGACACATTAACTTAATTGCAATTATTTTAGTCACATTCTTAATTTATTTTAATTTAACACTAATTATGGTAAATAATTCATTGAACAATGTAAATAATAATGTAGCACCAAAATCTTTTAAAGTAATACAATTGTAGCAAAACTAAACAATCCAATTCTGATTCCCTATGCCACAACCACGTTGTTGCCTATTTTTTCATTGTCGTCAACTCTTTTCATTTCATGTAATATCATGTGGTTGTGGTTGGCCTCCACCAAACTCACCCTAATTATCAACAAAACTATCATCCATATTCAAATTAAAATTTGCGATAGAGCTCAATGAAACAAAATCACGATATGCTCCTAACACATATTAAATAAGTGGTATGCTGGTGCAATTTTTAAATAATTATGTCCAACTAACCTCTATCCTAGGCCAAGATCTGTGTCCACTAATACAAATAATGACTAACTAAATACCGATGTATATGGAGGTAAAGGTGTTATGTTATCAGGTTGTGCAAGTTGAGGTTATGTAGTAGTCTAAATATAAATTAGGATTGACACAAGATGGACTCGCCTCATCAACTCTACCCAACAAAGCATTGGTTGTGTATATTAGTGAATCCCTTGTATGGTATCACCCTCTATTGAGTTGCTAAATCTTATGCTACACCGCCATCTTCCGTGTCTCTACTCCAACTCGCCTCTTGTTGTGGAGTATGCGGTTGTTGTGGCACCTTGAATAGGAATTATCATATAGCTATATGATAAACGTCTTCAACAATTGACCTATATTGATCTCTCATTTGGATGAATAATGTAATTTCAAAATCATTAACAACTGAATCACAACTGCGCATAAGGTTTTACATTCTTTCAGCTTGAAATGTGTAAAATAAATAACTTAATGTTAAATAATATTAATTGTATAAAATTAAAATTATTGTACTTTCATACTACATAATCATATACGTACCGCATCTACCACACACGTACATTATCTGGATGGTATCCCATGTCTATATGTGCATAGGATGGCGATATAAGTTGACATGTGATCCGATCATACCATGTCATGTATTCAATATCCATAGATTCAAATACAATGATGATGGATTGTTGATCAATAAGTTGCTTTATATTATCCCACTGAGAAACATATAAGATATTATATGTGTACCAATCTGTACTAGGACGACCTCTACAGGATATACTGTGTAATCATGAACTATGTTTTGCTGCCACTGGAGGAATATTTTTCACATGTCAAACTGTCATAAATCCTGCTTGGGATGATATATCTCAACATAGCATAGTTGTTCAGGCATACTGTGGTCCAAAGTTCTGGGGCATACTCAGGTGGTAAATTTTAAATATCTAGCGAATTTATGGTATAGGGCTCCCATATAAACTACATATAAAACTTTTTAAGTCATATTCTAATGAAAAATGACTTATTTTAAATATCATAACAAAGAAAAAAAATATGGATTTATTCACCTCACGTGCTGACATTCTATCAAGCATGGATCGCATAATCTGTATAGAGTGACTTGCATTATGTGTAAAGGATAAATATTGCATCCACCTACACATATAAGCTACAAATTAATTTATGATACATGTATTATTAAGAATGATTACAAAATGACATTAAAATTATATTACCAAGCACCATATGGAGGTATCGACAATTCATGGCCATTAAATACCCGCAGTACCATAGTAACACAGGGTAGTATTCTTGTAGCTAGGTGCTAGAGTTCAAATCCAGAACCATGCTCAAATCTACAAGTGAACAAGTAATTAAGGAGCATATAATAAAAATACATCTACGTAATATTTATTAAATCTGTTTGTTTTACCTATAGTAGTTGCATTGGTCCACCAATATTAAGTTTCCCCCATTGGCATGTAGTGCATAGCTTGTGGTATAAGAATGACAAAACAACACTTTTGCAGCTAAAGTTATGAATATCACAAATATTCTCAAAATACTTTAAGTACACTAATGATACCGCATTACCTAAAGAATCTGGGTGCATAACACCTCATAAAAGTACTAATGCACATGTACGTGCATTCTATTCAACCTCTAAATTAGAGTTATCATTTGTAATATGGTGGGTGTTAATGTGCCTGGCAGTAGCTGTCAAATGGAGGCATGATCCCCTAAACTATCTTTCTTCAAGCTTGAAACCAAGATAATGATCACAGTAATTCCACCACTACCATACTACGAAGTTAGAGTCTACACCAATAATAAGTCGACCTCGTGCTAGTAAGCACACTATGACTACCATATCTTGAAGTGTAATTTTAATCTCCCCAATAGAAAAATGAAATGTGTGAGTCTCAAGCGTCATCTCTCCACTAAAGCGGTGATCAAGTGAAGATCAATATCAAAGTGCCTACAACTATATACACCATAAAATATCATCTAATGTAACAAATTTAAAACATGGACATATAGCTCTGCGTTACTTATGACATTCCAAAAAGAATTATCTCCTCGCTTCACAACAAGAGTGGTGTCGACATTTCCCGCAAGTACATCCTTTGATCGATGAGTAGATTGCATGTGTAGAACACTCGGATCACATGAACCATACACATTTGTAGTATCTATCCTTAAAAAAAAAAGAAAATAAAATATAATTATTTGGGCTCATTTTTAAATCTTAAAAAAAAAACTAATTTTTCAAATTTTAAATATAAAGTAAAATATTCTAAATTAAATTTGTATAATATAATCTTTATTACTCTTAACTTAATTTTATTTATTTTTTAAAAATATATACATTTTTTACAAAAAATAATATTTTTAAATGTTAGGGCAAACATCAGCCTTATTTGAGGTGCTACACAAGCACTGATGCATAGCAGCGCCTTAATTATATATATATATATATATATATTAATATAATTAAAATATAATTAATTAATATAATTAATCTATAAAATGAGATATACATAATTTATAACATATATAAATTTTTTAAATATGTATAACATTTATAATTTTTTTAAAATCTTCATTTAATATAGATTCATTTTGTTATTTAATTTTAAATTTCTAACTTAATATAAATATTATTAATAATTGAAAATTAGAATTTTTTTTTTTACCATCTTCATAAATATAAGATCCTGCCCTCTCATGCTATCGGAGCCATGGTAAATTGGTTATATTTAATCTATTGTTTGTTTTACACATCTTCTAAAAATGAATTGTCTAAAAGGAAAATCTTCTATTAAAAATAGTTATGTGGAAGAAATAGATCTTCCAATCAATATTGATCTTCTTAATAAATGGACCATACCTAAAGTGGATCCAAAATTAATTTACCAGATTGGTACTTTTTAAAAAATTGGTTTAAAACATGTTAAAACAACTAAGGAGTTTATTCCTCTTGATAAAGATGATATTTCTTTACAATTATTGCATAGATCTGACATTGATAGATATAGATCTTATTATAGTTTTCTGTGTACTGGTTTAATTTAAATTGCTTTTAAACTACTTACTCTTGGTAACTTACCTAATAGTTTTGTTGCAATTTTACAAGATGATCAAAATTTAAATTGGAAGCATTCAATAATAGGTATTGTACAATCTAGTTTGGCTCATGGCCCAGTTTATTTTGATGTTTATCCTAATTTATAGTTATCTTTGACAGATGTCAATATTTTACATGCTTTAACATTAAATGTTAAATTACATAATTATAATTATATGCTTAATACTGAAACAGTATGTATCTGTTATTGTATTTATTATAAACCACTTTACACTTTAAATCCTATGTGTAAAATGATTAATAAACATAATAATGAGACTATTTTAATTGAAACAAATTTTTGTAAGTCCCATGTTACTGCTAGGAGACCTATTAAATGGGATGAAGTTAAATTTTTGGGTAATTGGAAAATGGATGAGGATGTTCCTATTCAACCTATAATACAAACTGAGGTTAATAAAATAATTCAAACTTCAAATGGAGATGTTACTACTCAATTTAAATCAAAACCTCAAAATATGCTAAAATTTTCAAGATCTAACACTAGATCTGATAGATCTTCTTTTTCTTTTTTAGATCCGATTGATTATACAGTTGAAATCCTAATATGTCTAGAGCTTCCACATTTGATATAAGAGAACATGTTCCTAAAATTAGAAAAGATAATAATTTAGAAACCAAGTTTGATAAATTGAAAATCTCTTCCTCTAATATTGTTCATGGTATTCCTTTAAATGATAATAATAGTGATATTTCAATTGAACGAACTGAATCCGAAATGAATTTTTTTGTGAGAAATACTCACATTTGATTTTTGGTTTTAATGGTTAAAAATAAATATGATTTTAGCCCTGGTTCTTCTGATAGAAAACTTATACAAACTAAGTTTAATAAATAAAAAAAAAAGATGGGAATTGTTTAGAAAATGGTTCTTTGAAAATTTCTCTAAACAACAACAATCTCATTTCCAAAAACAATTTTATAAATTTGTTACTGAAAAGGATCAATTTGTTCCTTTTGTACCATGGTTTATGGTTAATTATATTGAACCTTATATTTTTGTTTTAGAGAGGACTTATATTTTTGAAGATGGTAAAAAAAAAAATCTATTTTTCCTCCTCAAGACCCTTTTAATGTAGAAGGGAATCATAATCTTTATTTTTCTGCATTTCATAAATTGTTAGCTAGTGATTATACTGCTGTCACTATTTGTGAAATGAATGTTTTAATTAAACAACAAAATTATTCTAATTTATATTTAAATGTTCTTGGCAAAAGTTTATTTCAACTTGATCAAAGGCTTACTAACATAGTAAATATGATTAATAAACTAAATAAATTCATGGGTGATCTTGAAGAAAAAATTGATAAAACTTTTATTTCTTCCCCTTCACTAGATTTAATAGCTATGCCTAGCATTCAACCTCCCCCTAACATTGATAATTTTAAACTTAGGGATATTTCTAAATTAGAAAAAATTATAACTGAAAAATTTGCTGAGTTTAGGATTTCAACTCTTCATAATAATAATTTGGATGAGGAATCTTATCAACAAGCTGTTGATGATGAAGTTAATAAACTCCAAAAATATGCTGATATGCCTACTATGAGGACTTATTATTATCCTCATCCCACACCCCAGGATGTTCGTCATGAAGAATAGGATTTAATTCTTAATAATTCTTATTCTAGAAAAAATATTTATGAGTGGAATTTGGATGATTTTACTAAATTTCATATTTATAATTTGGCGCACCGTATGTTGATGTATAGTACAATTTGTAAAAATAATGGCAATTTTGATAAAACTGTTGCTAAAATGATAATTGCTAGTTTCACTGGTCAATTAAAAGGTTGGTGAGATAATTATCGTACCCTTAAAAAGGAAGAAGAAATTATCAATACTGTCAAACAGGAACAAGAAGGAACTAGTGGTGGTTCTAAAAATGTTGTTTATACATTATTGTCACTGTAGACGGCTTAATTTTTGAGCCAATTAAAAAATGACATGTGTAAATAATATATTAGTTATTATTTAAAATTTTCTATTTATATATTGGAATTTATTAAATTAAATTTCAAATAATAAATAGTTAATTTTAATTAATATTCTAATATTTATGTTATACAAAGCAAATGTTGACAAGTGTTAAGATAGAGATGTATCATGTCAATCAAATCAAATTTGGTGGCCTAGGAATCTCAAGCTAATCAAGTTGGGACACGTGGCACATCCATGTATGTGGACCAATCAAGTCAAGAATATTTGATATTATCTTTTAATATGTGCATCAAAGAGATAATTATCAAATGTGTTCAAGTTATTTTGGAGTCTCCTGCTGAACACCTATATAAAAGAATGACTAGAGACTCATATGGACATATTCACATACATACATATTCATATATTCTCAAGCCACAAGACTCAAGTCTTTAAACTTCAAGTTCTTATTGCGATGATGTATTGCTACCGCAAAGGTCCTATACCTCTTCAAAGTATCAAGTCATCAAGTCCTTTGATCTCGGAGTCAAGGTTCGGGTTTCAAAGAAATTTCGTAGTATCTTTTACCAAGTCAAGGGATACTACACCATATATCCAAGAACAAGTTTTAAGCCCTTGGATCATATATATATTGGGAGAAGAATCAGGGGATTAGCTTTGTTAGGGAATTTATATTTCTCTGATAAATTGTAATTCTCATATATATATATATATAAATTTAATTTGTCCATTATTTTTCTTTGTCTTGTGATTTAATTTTGCAGATAATAAAATTTGTGTGAACAAATTTCTGGCATGCCCGGTGGGACGCGAATCTACCCCTCATCTCTTTCTCCCATTCAAATTTTGAAGATATTTACAATCGCTCAATGGCACCTAAGAGGAACCAACCCACCCTGGCTAGGAAAGATGTTGTCGATACCGCTAACCCCGCTGCTGAATCTGTCAATCAGCCCACAACTGGG
>JACGDI010005332.1:545335-600822 GCA_014898725.1 Jacaranda copaia | reverse complement strand
TTTCTTTGTCTTGTGATTTAATTTTGCAGACAACGAAATTTGTGTGAACAGTCACCATTATAGAACACGTACTGGTAGGTGGACTAATAATTCTAAACACATAAGAACCTTACTAAATGGTTTAAAGTGTCAAAGTCTTACATCTTTTAGTTGGTATAAGGACATCTTTCTTTCCAGAGTTATGGAACTTTCTGAGTCTAATAGTACTCATTGGACATTAAAATTTATTAATGGATTGCCTTCGTTATTTGCTGAAAGAATTAGAAAAAACCTTAGGCAAAATGAGTCTAATATTGACTACAATAAATATACTTATGGCAAGATAATTGAAGCTTGCATTCAAGAAGGTTTAGCTTTATGTAATGAAATTAAATTAAATCAACAAACTAAGCGTAATAATATAATAGAGAGAAAACAATTAGGTGATTTCTGTGGACAGTTTGGTGTGGAAAATCCTAAACCACTTAATAATAATAAAACTCAACATGGTAATGATATTCATTATAGGAAGAAAAAACTAAGAAAAAAGTCTCATAAAAAGGAAAGAGAAAAAGAGAGAGAGAGAAAAGAAAGTCTAATAAAAAACTTCATAAAAGATTTAAAAAATATGGTGTATGTTATAAATGTAGAAAAGTTGGTCATTATGCTAATAAGTGTAAAATAAAAAATAAGATTAATAATCTTGATATTGATGATAGTTTTAAAGAAACTCTTTATAAATTAATGCTTAAATCTTTTGATGAAGACAATAATGCCTTTTCTGATGCTGATACTTTAAATGAATATTTTGATAGCTCAGAATCTGAGTGTGATTCTTGTGAAGAAGGTAAGTCCTGCATTAATTCCGACACTGATAGTAGTAAATCTGATAGTGAAGGTTTATATAATATTATTTCACAGTTTAATGAATTAAATGTTTTTTATAATAATAATACTTTAGAATTTCTTAAATTAATTAAAGATCCTATATTAAGATCAAAAATTATTGATCAAATTGAAAATATTCCTTCTTCTTCTTCAAAACATGCTGAAGAATTTGTTTATAATATTCCTAATAATGGGGACAATGAACCCTATTCATTGGCTAAAGTTTATAAAATGTTAGATAATAGGAATAAATATAGTAATCCTACTATTGTTAATGATTTAAATAAAGAAGTTGATAACTTAAAGAGAGAAGTTGCTAAAATAAAAAGAAATAATATGTTTCTTGAAGATAGGATGAGAAAATTAGAAATTTATTAGGGTAAACAAATTATGCCTAGAATTGATAATTTGTTTGATACTATTCCTGATAATTTACAAGGTGATGATTTCCTTTCTAAATTAGAAATGGTTACTTCACAAAAATGGTTGGTTAAAATTAATCTTTTGATTGATAATAAGCTTTCAAAGAATTAATTACTTTAATTAATAGTGGTGTTGATCTTAATTATATTCAAGAAGGCTTAATACCTACTAGGTATTTTGAAAAAACCTCTCATATTCTTCGTTCTGCTAATGGTGAAAAACTTGATATAAGTTATAAATTATCAAAAGCTTTTATATGTAAAAATAAAAATTGTATTCCTACAAGCTTTTTATTAGTTAAAAATATTTCTAACCAAATTATACTTGGTACACCTTTTTTAAAGAAAATATTTCCTTTAAAAATGGTTGATTAAAAGGGTTTTATAGGAACCTTTAATGGTAATGATTTACATTTTCAATTTATAGCAGAGCCTTTTTCTAGAATTCTTAATAAAATTAAGGATATACTTAAAGCTAAAACTAATCATATAAATTCTTTAAAACAAGAAATAGTTAGTCTTAATATTGATGATTAGTTAAAAAATCCTAATCTAAAAGAAAAAACTTCTTTTCTTGAAAATTAATTTTCTTTAACTGTGTAATGAACACCCTAATGCTTTTAGAGTAGGAAAAAGCATATTGTTGATCTTTCTTATGAAGATAATTTTGATGGGAATATTCTCACAAGAGCTAGACCTTGCCAGATAAATTCTGAGTATCTGGAATATTGCAAAAAAGAAATTGAATCCTTACTGCAGAAAGGTCATATAAGACCAACTAAGGCTCCTTGGTCTTGCACAACTTTTTATGTTAATAAACATAATGAACAAGAGCGTGGTACCCCTAGGTTGGTTATTAATTATAACCTCTTAATAAGGTGTTAAAATGGATTAAATATTCTATCCCTAATAAAAAAAAGACTTACTTGATAGATTATTTAATACTAATATATTTTCTAAATTTGATCTAAAATTTGGTTATTGGCAAATTCAAATGGTTGAAAAGGATAAGTTCAAAACTGCCTTTAATGTTCCATTTGATCAATATGAATGGAATGTTATGCCTTTTGGTCTGAAGAATGCTCCTTCAAAATTTCAAAAAATTATGAATGATATTTTTAATCCGTATAGTAATTTTATAATTGTTTATATTAATGATATTTTAGTTTTCTCTAATACAATTGAAAATCATTGTAAACATCTTTATATATTTAAACACGCTATCATTAATAGTGGTTTTGTTATTTCAAAGTCTAAAATGATTTTATTCCAAACTAAAATAACGTTTCTTGGTCATTATATTGAAAAAGGAAATATAATTCCTATTAATAGAAGTATTGAATTTGCTTCTAAATTTCCTAATAAAATAACTGATAAAACTCAATTACAAAGGTTTTTAGGAAGTTTGAATTATATTTCTCCTTATTATAAAAGTATGGCTCAAGATACAGCTATTTGATATAATAGGTTAAAAAAGGCCTCTAACCCTTGGAGTGATAGTCATACACAAGTTATTATTAATATTAAAGAAAAAGTCAAACAATTGCCCTGTTCGATGCTTTCTAATCCTAATTGGGATAAAATAATAGAAACTAATGCTTCAGATATTGGTTATGGTGGGATTCTTAAACAAAATTAATCCTAATAATAGACAAGAAATTCTTGTTAGGTTTTGTTCTAGTAAATGGAATAATAGCCACAAAAATTATGATACCATAGCTAAAGAAATTTTTGCTATTATCAAATGTGTTCTAAAATTTCAAGATGATTTATATAATCAATTCTTTATAATTAAAACTAATTGTCAAGCTGCCCAATTTATGTTTAATAAGGATTTTAAACACAATGTTTCAAAACAAATGTTTGCATGGTGACAAGCTTATTTAGTCCCTTTTAATTTTAAAATTGTATATAAAAAGGAAATTGATAATAGTTTCTCTAATTTTTTTACTCGTGAATTTTTATAGGGATGATACCTCATAATAAACGAGGTGGTTTCAATCGTTTCTCTAATAGAGGAGGAAGAAATGCAGGTGTTCCAAAAGTTCCGTTAATACAACATGGCAAACAAAAGTTAATAGCTTCACCAATTTCTCAAACCTCATATACCTCTTTTGACCTAATTTATAAAGATCCACTTTTTGTAGAATTCCTATAGTTTAAACAAAATAGGATAAGTTCTTATAGAACCCCTAATTCTGTTGAACCAGAAGAATCGAATAGATCTTTTGCCAATACAAGTCAATCCTAAAAGCCTGAAGGATCTAATAGACCTTCTTTTATGGATGTTGCCTCCCCAGTTGATGAGGACTCCCTCACAACTTTTGAACAGAAGGAGTACAAGGATTTAATAATGATCCTTGATCATAAAGATCTCAAATGGCGAGATGATCCTTGGATGATAGTCCAACACTATTTGGATACAACATCATATGTTGCAGGGTCTTATAAACCCAGATCTTATTTTGAAAATATACTAATAGCTACTGACTCTTGTGAGATTTTACATTTTTTCCCCAGCTCACAAGATAAATCTATTTTTAATTTCAGTAAAATTATAATTAAAAAACTTATTTCCATTGAGGAATGGATAATATCCTCATTAAAAGAAAAAGAGTTCTTTGTTAATAAACTAACTTATAAATTTAATTTCTGGGATTATATCCAAGCTTTTCAAAATGTCTTTTTATATGAAAATCCTAGGAAAAAACATATCTGGTTTGTAAAAATCTATCCTGAGGTTTTCAAAAGTCATTTACCAAATTGGTTTTTAAATTGGTGGAAATCCTATAGCCCAAGTCATCATATTCTCCCAGATCAATTTTGACAGACGTTTGATCAATGGAGCAAATATTCTCCTAATCTTATGGAGGCTAAAACAAATAACCAAATGGTTGATAATAAAGCTGCTATGTTCTTTTTTATGGAGTTCTCAATCCCCTAGATCTAGAAATGGATTCCAAAAGTTGGTGTCACCGAGGATAATATCCCCTACTTATACCGTTCCTGTTTTATAAAAAGGTGGAACAAAATGCTCCAGATGGACAGAGAAAAAGGTCAGATGGAAGGTCATGAAACCTTAAATAATATTGTTAAGGTAGCTCAAATTTGTAAGGAAAAAATGAACAATGAGAAAAAGAAAGAAGCTTCACCAATTCTTGGTAAGGCTTCAAAAAAAATTAAAATGTGTAAAGAAAAATTGTCCAAGGTAAATTTGTTAAAACAAGTCTTTAATATAGTCCAAGAAGAACTTAAGGATCAATTTATTGGAAAGGAAGACGATGAATCTTCAAGTGATGTCGGTGATATTGTTTCCATGGCTATATCCTCTAATCTAGGACAGGAGAAAATCAATTTGATTGTCTGGCTGGTGAATCATAGGACCCAGAAGATGATATTCCTTCGACACATGATATTGATAAAATCCTGGCCTCTCTCAGACAAGGAGGAGAGAATTAAGTTTTTCAATCATGTAATAGGACAAAAAACAGTAATAGACTCTTTACACCTTTTCCTATTCATACCTTTTACTATTCAGATTCAAAAATTTTGAAATCCGCACAGTATTTTTCTTTTTCTATTCGAATTCAAAATGTTTGAAATCCACACATTGTTTTTCTTTAAACTATTTAGATTTGAAAATTTTGAAATCCGCATAGTATTCGTTTCTCTTTAAATAGGTCAGACTTTCTTTAGGTTGATCATCTTTTTGCTTTGTAGTCTTTTTGCTCTATTATTTTTGTTGCTTGGTAATTATCCTGTACTCTTTGTTTATTTAATTTTCTGAAAGCTATAAGGAAGAGGAAGCTGATTAAAACTTTAATTTCTCTGGTGTTCCACTAAGGTTAGTTTTATTTTGCTTTTAAATTATTTATTTTCCTTTTATCCTAGCCTAATGATAGGCTAAGGAGTTATGTGTTAAACAAACATGGGTTAGATATTTCCTATATTATTATGGTCATATTAGTAAAGGACTATGCTAAAGGTTTTGGATCTCTAAATGAGTTATCCGAATAGGTTATGAGACTTAACACCACTCCACTTATGTTTGATTCTGGATACCCCTTGTTTGCCCTTGTTAGCCGAGTTGGCGTTTGTGGGCTTTTGAATATTGAACCAGATTTATTTAGTGGGCTAGTTAAATTCAGGTAAATGTCATCTTGTTTTCTGAATATAGGTCGGGGTTTTGTGAACTCATTTGAAATTCAATCTCTCCTTCATAAGATCCTACCTCATATATAAATTTTTAAATATATATATAATTTATAATTTTTTAAAAATTTTCATTTAATATAGATTCATTTTATTATTTAATTTTAAATTTCTAACTTAATATAAATATTATTAATAATTGATATAAAATTATTAGCATTTCAATTAATTAATAACCACTAATATAAAATTGATACTCCATAATGCTCCTTTATTTTCTTTTTATTTTTTTATGAACTAATAATTAAAGGGAAATAATAAATATCAACTACTGTTAATATTATTTCTGTCAATTTTGAATTATTCAAACTAAATATTAAAATCAACTTCCAAATCACTACATCATATCATAGTGTCAAACTTAATAATAAACAAATTAATTAAAATACTTTTAAGGATTTAAAAACCAACTTGACATTGGTGAGTCAAAACTTTCCTCTTCTAAAATAAGACCTCTAATCAAACTGTAAAAAATTATGAAAACTACAATATATTATTTTAACAATACAAAAATAATAACATAAAATAACCAAAAGTATAAATTTAAAATCTTGAACAACATAAATTAAATTTTATCTTTTTCCAAATTATTTAAACATTGCTTCTTCTTTCGTCTTATTTTTTTTCAATTAATAATTTTTTTTCTCTCCTTCTCTTTGTTTTTCCTCTCAATTTTTTCCTCCAGTTATTTTTCTCCTCACAACACCCAAGTCTCTCAACTCTTTCTTTCCTAAACTCTAAGGCAAGTGTCGGAACCCCAACATTGATATTTATAGTAGCTAGATGGGGTGTGGAAAAAATAAACAAGAGGCGGCATGGCTACAAGCCAACCTCTTGTGTGATATTTGAAAAAAAAAAATCCGGAGCAAAAGGCATGGCTCTTGTGGGGAAAAAAATAGAAAATTGTAGCCATGCCTCTTAATTTCACCCATAAAAAATAAAAAAAATATATATTTGAAAAGCATGGCTCTTACCATAGTTTTGTAATACATTCCCACTTACGATATTTTTGTTAAAAAAAAAAAATCACTATATCTAAATATAGATACCAGAGCAACCGAGGTCATAGAGGAATAGCAACCGAGAAGTGAGCCTCAAAAACTAGGAAATTAGAGTCATCCTTGTCAAGACAACATCCATTAATAGTTTGGGCATCAAGAATAACATTGATGGTGGTGGAGCTCAACCTAGTCAATTGTTCTACTTTCATCTACCCTACTACCGAAGGGGTGGGCAAGTTGGCCTCATCCTTTGCAACATCTTAGCTAGTGGAGGCGAGAAATTTTATGAGTGGTTTCTTCTTCTGTATTCATATTTCTCAACAAATCATTCATCCTCACATCTCAACTTGTCATAGCACATAATAAAAATCATGACATTAAAATCAAAATTTCCTAAAAACTATGTCAATTAATGCTACTATCAACAAATGTCCCAACAAACTTGATGAGAACTATACGGAACAAAAGAACATATTCACACTCAAAGCTCAAGAAATATGAAGAATTCTCTAGGAACCCTAGATACAAATTTTCATTTTGAAGTCAACAACCACTTTTAAAAGAGTTACACTAATATATATATATATATATATATATACACGAAAGAATTCTAATCTTGTAACAATCTTATCCCAGAAATTCTGGAATTGCCTTGCTTTATGCTTATTAGGCACCTGCAAACTCAAAATATTAATAGGTGTGTAGGCGAAGTCTTGTCTAGATTGTCATCATACTTACTAGTTGTTCTGGTAGTTCAAACACAAGCGCCGACTTAGATTGCTTGTCTATTCTCTTAAGCCATTCCCCTGGTTCATAGCTTTTCCTTTGGAATCAACTCCTCACACTTTGCTCTTCTTTATTGGTTAGCTCTTGGGACTCAACTTTTCCTTTAAGCTCAACTCTTTCTTTGGGCTCTGTTGATTCTTTCTCTAGGACCAATTCAGAAACCAAAGAGCACCAGCTAGGTTTTTAGCCCTTTAGTTGCAGCCTGGCCAATTAATGGGTCCTATTGTACCCTTGGATTTCAACTTGGACACGCATCCTTCGAGGTTTTGGCCATCTCCATTGGCCCTAGGCTGGAATACATGATGCCACTTGGTATTAATAATAAACGCAAATTAAAAATTGTATTTTGCTTGCATCATTAGTGCTACAACACAATACCTGCAGTCAAAAAATTATGTTGTGTACGTACATAATTATATATGTGATTTCAAGTTATATTGAAATATTTTGAAATCAAATATTATTTATATTTGTGAAAACAATTGGTTGTACTGCAGGGCTCCTATAGAAAAGTATCAATAATTTTATTATAAAAGAGAACAATTATGAACACTGACCCAATTTTCATGGACTAAAGAAAAACTTAGCAACGTTTGGTTATATTTTTCGTGTGATTTTAATGTGTTTTGAGATAATTAATGTTGAAAATAAGATTAGAGAATGTGAAAGTTGTATTAGAAAATGTAATAAATTTTTTATTATATTTTGGAGAATAATTAAAATTAATTTTCAAAATTTTGGTATATTTGTTTATATTTTGAGAGGTGATATTTTTTATTGTAGCAATTAAATCAATACTTTGTTGTTTAGTTTTTTTGGGTAAAAATGGAATTGAAGAATTTTTTTATTGAAAGAATAATAATAAAATATAATATATATATATATATATATTAGAAAATGGAAAAGTTTTGAGAATAATAAAGGATTGGAGAGGGTATTTTGAGAAAAACCTATAATTGGTATTTTATGGTATAATTGGTACACAGAAATAAGATGGGAATGGAATGGGCATTCCTAAATCCATTTCTAAACCTATAATTGATATAATTTAGATATGGGAATGTTCACTCATGTCAGAATTCCTATTCCCAAAAGGATAGGCTTAGTCATTCCCTCCCTTCCCCATGGGTTTAACTATTCCCAATCCTTCAAGAATGAACCTATATCACTAAAAAATTTAACAAAATACTTTTATATTTAAGGAAAAAAATCTTCACTTTGTAAACATTTGATATTATATTCCAACGTATTTGATTGCTACGTATTTCTTCAATTATATATTTTATTCATATATTTTTTAGTAATATTATAAAATTTTAAAAAATAAATAATAAAAATAATATAAAAAAAGTAAAAATATTATCGACTTGATCCATGCTAAGAAAATATATATAGTTTAAAATATTATTTATATTTGCGTATCTTCAAAAGATTAAAAAATATATGCAAATCTAATAAATGAAGAGTAGTTCATCCTATCAACTACTCTTCAAATTAACTTATAAAAATATACAATAAATAGTTCTCTTATCACAAAAAAAGTTATGCACTTTAGTTATAAAGTAGTTTATAATTTTTTAATTATATTTTATCAAAAAATTCAAAGGAGCTTATAAATTATAATTTTAAAAATAATAATTTTAAATGAATTGTGTTTATACTTTTTTTACGTAAACATGTATAACTTATTGATAACATATAAAATACATATATTTACTTATATAATTCGAAAAATATTAAAAGTAATATTAAAACTACATAATTATAGACTTGTTCAAAAAAAAAAATCTAAGGTAACATATAAAAAGTATTTTACTAATAAATACTTTTATTTTTATAACTTTTGACAACAGGATAATTTAGTTATTTAAAAAAAATCTTTCTATTCTTACTGATCATTCATATTTACTAATCATTAGAATAAAATCAAGAAGAAAATGGTGATTCCATTCCTTTCTTATTCCTTGTATATACCAATTATAGAATAAATTATATCAGCATCATTTATTTCTCAACTTCATTTCATTCTTAATGTCATTCCATTCCCACTTAATTTCATTCCTACATACCAATCATCACTTTAATGTTTTGGAGGAAAAATAAGTGTGTTTAGTTACGTTCCCCAAAACTAAATTGGAAACATAACCAAACACTCCCTTTCTTTTCCGTAAATATATCTCTGAAAGTGAGATTTCTCTCAATAAAATTTGAAGCTTTTCCGGGCAATTATGAGATTGTTTTAGAGGTAGGTCAGACTTAAGACTTCCGAGGTCATTTCCCCTAAAAGCAAACCAAAAGCGTGTGCCATTAAAAAAAGAGAGAGAAAGAAAGAAAGAAAGAAGAGGAGAAGGAAGAAGAAGAAGAAGAAGAAGAAGAAGAAGATCACAACGAGATGAAAACCACTTTTTCATATAACAGGTCACCATTCATGCTTGACATATATTCATGAAATTGAATAGCAAATGATGTATAAAATGGAATAAAGGATCCAAATTGTTATACTTGTAATCATTTTGATTTTAAATACTAATGACTTTTTCAAGAGAAAAATACTATGTTGGTCCAGCTGACAGCCATGTTGGAGGATTATTCAAGAAGCCATACCTGTTTGAAGGCAGGACAACAAAAATCATTTACATATATAGCAAGGAGATATCAGTTGAGCTTAGAGACATGCTTATCCAAGAAAGCCTGAGCTAAATTGCTGAAGCCCGCATTAACTGCACCAGCCGCAGCAAACCTTTTGATGGCATCCATTACCTCTGTTTTCAAAATTTCATCCGCAGTCATTGCATTACACAGATAGTACAGTGACCCAAGAGCATAATTCACCTATATATTCAACATTCAGGATTTATACCATTAGCTAGAAGCTCCCTCAGCGCAGGCCTAAGAGATTAGTCAAGCCCACTTCAATTTTGTAAGTATATATATATGTGCCAAAACAATGAAAAGACTTGGAGATGCCATGTTAGTGCTTTTACCGTGTTCCTAACAGGACTTGATAAGCATTGGATGACAAGAGGAACCCCACCACACTGAATCACAACTGCAGCATTTGTTGGATCTGCATGTCAGAAAATTACAAGCATACTCAATTGAGAAATCCAAATACAAAAATAGTGGAAAAAAGAGAGATGCCTCCATAAAACATAGCATCTAAACATCCTACCTGCACAAGCATTGCAGATTCCTCCAACAGCAAACTCCACAAGCCTCTCATTGGACTCTGTTAGGCAGTCCAGAAAAAGTTCCAAAACATTTAGCTGCTCAACAAACATTTCGTTATTTATGTGCCCCAAAACAACAGGTTTGATAATTAACTTAATTGTATATGAAGAGATAGCAGACCTGACGTAAAAAGGTATAATTGTAAGGATCATAGGCAAAGTTTCCCAAATTAGCAACAATCTTCTCTTTTGTGTCTGCAGTATCACAAATCCATCATATATTTAATTCCCAAAGGTTGTGTAGTACAAAAGATAAGAAAAACACAATCTGCTACATACTATATGAAAGATAAATACAAGAATTCAAATCAGGCACCACATGGGAAGCAAGTTAGAGCTGTCTCTCTAAAGCTTTCTAAGACAGAAATAATGCCTTTGGAAGGAAACGAGCCAAACAAAAGACATCATCAGAACTGAAGAAGCCAAAAAGCTCTGGTAGGTATGTAGGTGTAAATCAACAGAAGAGGTAGAAAGAACTTTTTCAATGAGTGATGGACAGAGCACAATCCAGACATGCCGCTTTCATTATCAGTATTGAACATATTTCAGTGATCTGATCTATAGGTACTAAGGAATCAGTTTTAATCAAAAAGAAAAAGAAAAAGAAAAAGAAAAAGAAGAAAAAAATCATTAGAATTTCATTGTCGATGGGTTATATATGTATGCACCTGGCTAATTTGTGAATAATTAAGCCAGACATGCAAAAAGTAATTGCATCAGCTACCTATTAAAATTGAAGAGCAGCTCCAAGTAAACTATCAAGGAGAAAATGATTAAGCTACCTATAAGCAGCTGCACATTTTCATCACCATTAACTTATGTACTTTGAGGGCAATCCATAGCAATAAGAACCAGAAAGTCAAAAAAATAAATCAAAATAAGAACTTTTAACCATAACCAAGACACAAGCTACTTTTAGGTCCATGCCACTACATCCATGATTTGTGAACAGTTAAGAACCTCCTCGATATGAACTATTTAGTCCATCTGCTGTTTAAGGTGGTCACCAATATGCAGCTGACTCAACAATATTATCAGTTTTAGCGAAACATCAAACACAATTGAAGGGGTTTTGCCTTGTCAGTTGAATAAAGCTAGGGGGATAGAGTTCCATCCAACAACAGGGAGTTATGCTACAACGTGAATAATGTATTTAAGTACTTGAGTACTACTTTTATACGAGTATTTGCCTGTACCATCAATTGCTGATAATCATTGGGTGTACCAGAAGCATAAGCCCTTGAGAACTGTTATGAAAATTTGGAAATCCTATTTCTAGGTCTTGGTGCAACTTCAACTTAAGATTCGAAAACTTTCCACATGCTGAAAGACCAAAAAGGAGACAAATATCTTTCGAAAAAACATGTGTTGTCCTCTGCTATAATTGATCTAATACTAACAACCATACTATCATTTAGTGATATTTTCCAGAACACAAATGATGAAACCATCAGTATTACTGTTAAAAGTTGAGGTTGGCAACACAATAGCAAAAAGTATTCAATCCACTCTGCAATTTGTTTAATATACTATGCATGAGCTAAAGTCAGTAACACTTGTCTAAATGGTGAACCTCAAGTTAAATTGAAACTAAATAGCCACTAGTTAAGTCTGGCACCCCATACCTTCACTTGATGAGTTCTGAAATTGTGCAACCAGTTCCTATGACACAAAATGAAAGGAAAATAATAATTAAAACATCCATGAGGAAAAAACAATCCAATGCCAACTACATATAACATAAGGTTCAAATATTCCTCAGATCATTCCCAACTAGGACGAAACATACTCACACAGGTTAAGTTGGAGGACAACTTGAAATGTGTGGGTGCAAAACATATAGCATTTTACTATGCATGGTAATTAAGCAGTAGCACCTGGAGGTATTGCAGTCTTGGACTTCCATATTTTCCAGTGCGCTCCTTTTGTCTCTGATCATTTGTAAACATGTGAGCTGTAACAAGTAACATTTCCAAAACTATTCACCAAAAATAAAATAAAACAAAATGCAAATCAAATCTTACGCATAAGTATGAATATAAACAACCAGTTCAAACAAATAGCAACTGCTGTGGGAGGAGAGGATAAACACTGGCACAAAAAATATAACCAAAGAAATTGGTAAGAGTGATCCCACCAATCAAAAGAATAATCAAAACATAGGAAGTCATTTAATATATCCTATTGAGTCAATTGAAGATGCAGATTCTAGAAGACATACTGCTGGATAGATACCTTTTGGCAGCTAATCTTGTTGATACTATGATAATCGCATCTTTATGTGCAAATACCAGAGCTAGATCAGGATAGGTCAAATCATTCACAAGTACATAAAATACTTCAATAGAATTTTGAAAAATCCAAACATCTCAAAGACATATGCTAATATAATAGAAAAGAATTTTCTAGGTTCAAATATTTTGCTATTGGGTGAGGGGTTTTTATTAGGTGGAAATGAATGAAAAAACACTAACTGTCCCATAGGGAACTGTTGCTCTTGCTAGAATTGTGTTAAATCAGAATTCTAGAAAACAATGGAAGGATAATAATAATAATAATAATAATAATAATAATAATAATAATAACAAAGAAGAAAATAACAGACAAAGCAATAGAAGCCAATATCTGTTAAAAGCAAAAAGAAAATATATGTGTGTGTGTGTGTGTGTGTGTAAACAAGGAAACAAACCCACAAATACAAAAGTAATGCTTAAGAAGATGGCCATCAGGTAACTAAAATTTTCTTTTTGTTTCTCTTTTCTCCTCCGCGGACATAGTTATGCCGTGCAATACACCTGATGGACCAAATTCAAAGGCAGAACATATTAGATGCTCTGTAATTAAGCACTTTATCACACATTGCCCCCTTGATCTCAAAATGACGTATGGATTGCTGTCCCATACATAATACAAACCGAAAAGTTTCGAGAAGCATCAATACTTTCTCCTAATAAAGGCATAACTTTAAAACTACAATCCCAAAAAGCATTTGCAATGTCTAGTAATCACTAGACAACATGTCCTTAATCAATTTCAATGTTAACTAATTGGTATAATTAATATATTTTTGACGATTTCATTGTCTTAACAAAATGACATTCATTTCTTAAACTAAAGTTTGATAAAACCACAAGTAGATAAATACGTGCACATATGTATACACATATACATGCATCTAAGGCAAATCGAATATGCAAATAAATAAAAAGAAAACAAATTAAGAACCAAGTCAGATAATAAAAATATAAGAAGAAAATAAGCACAAATAAATTATTTACAAACATATATCTATATAATCATAAATTATTTACTAACTTTATACAGTCCAACTGTCCAAGATGCTGGATTAGTATGAAGAGTGTACCCCATATTTATAAAGCAAATATAAAAAACATGGGCCGAAACTCAATAGACATGGCAGAGTCCATATAGAATTAAAGGGTCTAAATCCGAGAAGAACTTCATGACCTCATCCCGAAAGAAATAAACAAGGTTAGTTTCATCATTCTACATCTTCTTGAGAATGTATTATTCTCTACATGCTTTTCACCTCATAAGCAAGTATTGACTTAGGCCCAAAGGATTATGGCTAGGTCAAAATCTAAGAATCCTTACCGTGTTTTGTGAGTGAAGACAATTACTGAGGAGTTCTTGGTGCAAAGAGTTTGGGAACACATCAACACATATTGATCCAAACACATTTCTCACCAGAAAAAATATCACATCACTAATTGCACTTGCATTTCTACAAACTAACCCATCCAAACACATTCCCAAAGGAAAAAAATACATCAATATTTTTTCATTACAATCACATTCTATAAAATAACTCAAGGGGGGAGGGGGGGACCCAAAGAACAACAATCATGGGAACAATTATCTTTACACTCACATTTGGATATTCTAAAATCATTTCCCATTTCCATGAGATCTATTTTTTCCTATTTTCAACATAAAATTATGTTTCACATAAAACACACCATTCAATAACCAATAGACTTAATTTTTTTCTAGCACCTTATCTCCTACTTTCAATACATGTCGCTACTTTTAACCACAATTAAGTTAGACAAAAACAAAATACATACCTATATTTTTAAGCTTCACTTTTATCTAGCACCTTATCTCCTATTTTCAATACATTTCGTTACTTTTTAACCACAATTAAGTTAGATAAAAACAAAATTAATAATTATATTTTTAAATTAACAAACAAAAATATATTAAAAATTTATTTGTTTAGTTTTAACTAAAATTGCTTCTCTTCTAATGCAACCCTACGCAAATCAGCAGCCTAGACAGCCAATTATTTTCACTACCATGGCCAAAGGTGGGTTTGAGGCGGGTTTGGGAAAACCCAAGACCTGCGCCGTCAAGACCTGCCTAAGTCTAGCCAAACACCAAACCCTATGAGTCCAACCCGTTAGACGTGCAGGACCCGAACAACAAAACTCGTATAAATATTGTTCCGTTCTCATAGTTTCCTGTACTTCAAATTTGGACTAGTGTGCATGAATAATAGAAACAGCGAAAGATAGCTTCTTCCAGGAGATGATTACTAATACATACAGAAAATCTTAAAAACTATTGCCCCAGTAAACTTCTTTCACAATCAAGGTTTGAAGTTTTCTTAAAGTAGTCGAGAATCGTGAAACAATGTCTATTTATTTATTTATTTGATAAATTTGAAAACCTATATATCATATTGTACGAATCCTTATATCGAAAATCCCATATCCAGAAACATAATAGAGCAACCCAATTAACATGATAAAAATAAAAAATTTAGAAGTACCATGAAAAATTACCCAAATCCCAAAGTGGTGGAACGGTGGTCAGTCGTGGCTGGCGTTGGAACGCCTGTGACTGCCGCAGTGGTAGCGGCACCTGACGGAAAGGGAGACAGAGGTCAAGCGTAGTAGTCGTACTCGACAGAGAAGATGAGAAGAGTGAAGTACAAGTGGCGCTGAAGTGTGGGCTGGTATTAGTTTAGATCGTTTTGAAAATGGTTTTTATTTTCCATTTTAATCATTTTTAAAATTTAAAAAAATAATTAGTAAAATAATGTAAAAATATTTTTGTATTTAAATAAATTATTAAAAAAGTAATAATTATATTGAATTTAGTAAGTTATAGGTGCAGAAAGATACTAATAATAAAATAGAAAAAAAAGATATATAAATTATTGGGATAAAATATAGAGGTTATTGGGAAATATATTTTGAAAATAAAAATGAAAATAATATTAGGCAAAAACATGTAAAAGATAATGTGTTTCAATTTTTAAATAGTAAAAAATATGAAAATGAGGTTTGAAAATGAAACTAAACAAGTCCTAAGTACCTATATTATTAATAAAGAGTCTACTTTTTTTATATGTGTTTTCAAAAAAATTTTAAAATATTTTTATTATTTTTTTTAATTTTTCATATCTATATAAAATAATTATAATTCCACTATCTTCCTGCTCCCTTCCCTTACTACTACTGTAATGTCCCAAAATTCTACTTTGTATTTAATCGATTAATATACTTTATTTTATGGGACACTTATTTAAAAGTACTCAAAACACTTTCTCATTTTGTGATCAGTCCCTATTTTATTTTTTTTAGAATAAGCTTTCTACTTTTATTTAAATTTTAGAAATTACTCCATACTCACTTGATTTAATAAAAATACCCTTAAGTATAATATTTTTCACTCATTTTTTTTTTCACTTCTTCATCATCCACATAAGCAAACAGTAAATCCTAGCATGTGTACTTTCATTACCAGAAATAGAAAGAAAAGAAAAAACGTAATAAGCTCCACAACGAGAACGAGAATAATTGTCAGAACCAACAACCACTAACCCGACATCTGCATTGTCCTCTTCTTCTCTTTTTATTTTCATCATTTTGGGTTTCTTCTTCTTCTCAGTTTCTTTTCAATTGCTGCTGAGTTTCTTCCAGTAGTAAATTTGGAGTGTTCAATAAAGTGTTGGGGAGTTGCCACTACAAAAACTAGCTCCATATATGTCAATTAAAGATAGTATAACTTTAATGAATATATATATTAATCTCGTAAGAAAATAGAATGAAATTAATGTCGAGCTCTTTAGTTTGCAATACATATTTTCATATCAAAGATTGTACGTGAGTTTGACTGATAATGATGATGTCATGACTATAGTCTTATTGTATTTGACATTAAAGATAAACATTATTGACATCCTAGTAAACCAAAAGGATGAATCAAACAACAGTGCAAAGAAGAGCAGTGATGTTTTAAAATAATACTTTTACAGAATCTAAATTGTACTACAGTTTGTAATGTTTTGTACTTGAAGTGTTCTAAAATTATACTTTATTTATTTGAAAATCTTTCTCTATTTAGAGTGTTCAACATTATACTTCATTGCTATTAAAATTATACTTCATCTCACAAAAATTGTACTCTATTATGTAAGTTTTATACTTCAAGTATTCTACCAATGGATTATCCAAAATTGTACTACAACTTCTAGTTGTTTATATTTGAAGTGTTTCCAAATTATACTCTCTATTTTATGAAACTATACTTTATTTTACCAAAATCTGTACTATATTTATTGAAGTTCTATACTTTAAGTGTTGTATTTATTGATTATCCAAAACTATATTACAATTACTAGGGTTTTATACTTTAATTGTTCTGAAACAGTACTTCATTTTATATAAATTTATACTCCAGTTATTTAAAATTGTACTTCATTTCACACAAAATTGTACTCTATTATTTGAGTTTTATACTTCAAGTGTTCTACTAGTTGATTATCCAAAATTATACTGCTACTACTAGCGATTTATATTTTAAGTGTTTCCAAATTACACTTTTTTTTATCTAAAATTATACTTCATTTTATAAAATCTATACTCTATTTAAAGTTCTATTTTTAAGTGTTTTATTTATTAATTATCCAAAATTGTATTGCAATTGCTAGGGTTTTATACTTTTAGTATTCTGAAATTGTACTGCATTGTATCTAAAATTGTACTTCTATTTTTGAAAATTATACTTTATTTTATATTTCATTTTACCTAAACTTGTACTCTATTCATTGAAGTTCTATACTTAAAATATTCCAAAATTGTACTTCATTTTATCTAAACTTGTATTTCAGTTATCTGAATCTATTATTTAAGTTATATACTTCAAGTATTCTACTAATTATCAAAAATTGTACTAAAATTGCTAGGGTTTTATATTTTAGGTGTTCTGAAATTGTACTTCACTTTATCTAAAATTGTATTTCTATTTTTTAAAATTATACTTCATTTCACCTAAACCTGTAATCTATTCATTGAAATTACATACTTCAGGTATTCTGAAATTGTACTTTATATTATTTAAACTTATACTTCAGTTATTTAAATCTATTATTTAAGTTTTATATTTCAAGTGTTCTACTAATTATCAAAAATTGTACTGCAATTGCTAAGAATTTATACTTCAGGTGTTTTGAACTTGTACTTTTTTTATATAAAATTATACTTTTATTTTCTAAAATTATACTTCATTTTACCTAAACATGTACTCTATTCATTGAATTTCTATACTTTAAGTGTTTTGAAATTATACTCATTTTATCTAAACTTATACTTTAGTTATCTGAATCTATTATTTAAGTTTCAAGTGTTCTACTAATGAATTATCCAAAAATTGTACTTTATTTGTCAATCTCAAGGAATACAGTTGAGAAGAAAATTGGTTCGACCAATGCATCGCATAATGAATTGGCAACTCAATTGATGCATGGAGGAATTGCATATATGGAGAGGGTCAAACAAACGGGCATTCACAATTTAGTAAACTGGCTGAACCGAATTAAAATTGAAATTTCGGTATTCGGTTATTTTTTAAAAAAATTCGGTATTCGATTCGATTTTGATTTTTTTGTACCGGTTAACCTAATCGAACTGAATTATTCAATTGAATATTAATATATAATATTAAGATATATTATATTGTATATATAATATATAATATATAGTGATATATTAATAATATAAATATATATTAATATAATATTATATACAATGATATATATTGTTAATTAATATATTAATATATAATATATATTAATATTAATATTAAAAATTCGGTATTTCAATTTTTAACCGAACTAAATTAAAAAAAAAATTGATTTTAACTTAACCAAATGGTTAACTGAAGTTTCAGTTCGATTTATATCGAATGAACACCCCTAGTCAAACATTCAAGGATGCTCAGGAGTTCAAAATTATACTTAAAAATTATATGATGTCTACTTTGCAGTCATTTAAATATAAGAAAAATGACAACAAAAAAATTATAGCCATTTGTCCAAGATATCAATTATTTTGTACCCTAATCAGGAAGAATTATACTTAGTTACATAAAAATTGTACTTCATTTTGACAATTATGTATTCGATTTAGCATGAAATTAGCATTTTTGCGTGTTGTCTGAGATATCAATTATTTTGTACTCCAATCTAGGAGAATTATTTTTGATTTTCATGACAATTGTACTTCATTTTGGCAATTATGTATTTGATTTAATGTGAAATTATCATTTTTTTCATGTTATCCGAGATATCAATGCTTTTGTACCTCAATCTAAAAGATTTATACTTGATGTCATAACATTTATACTTTATTTCGGCCATTATGTACTTCATTCCTTAATATTTTTATTAATATTATTGAATTGAAATTTGTTCCATGATTTGCTTTTTAAGTTTTGGTAATTAATAACCAAACTCTAAAAATGTGTGTAATATTTATCATGTAAATAAAATAATATTAAAGTTTTAAATTGTTAACCACTAATATTCAACAAATAAATGTTATCAATTGTAGTAATATAAAGAATACTTATACTTTCAAAGATAAACAAATGAACATTTGTCGATAATATCCACCCCATCACCAGTACAAATACATACTTTACCTGATATGATAATTTCAAAATATTGTACTTGACCATCACTACAATTATTGGAGACTAATTATTTAATTGCAATAAATATACTTCAACATAACACCATTTATAATTTATTTATTTTATATTTATACTTCATTTCCATCATATTATACTCAAATTCACTATCCAATTTTAATTAAATTGATGTATACTTCAACATAACATTATTTATACTTTATTTGTATAACGTTTGGACTTCATTTTCATTATATTGTACTCAAATTCATTGTTCAATTTCAAATGAATTGAAGTGTATTTCAACATAATATCATTTATACTTTGAATACATAACACCAGTTATACTTTCTTTGTTTTACATTTGTACTTCATTTCCACTATTGTACTCAAATCCACTGTCCAGTTTCAATTAAATTGAGGTGTACTTCAACATAACATCATTTATACTTTGTTTGTTCAATATTTGTACTTCATTTTTATTATATTGTACTCAAATTCGCTGCTCAATTTCAATTGAATTGAAGTGTACTTCAATATAACACCATTTATACTTTGTCTGTTCAACATTTGTACTTCATCTATCATATTATAATCAAATTCATTATTCGATTTCAATTTAAATGAAGTGTTCTTCAACATAACACCATTTATACTTTGTTTGTTCTACGCTTGTATTTCATCCATCATATTGTACTCAAATTCATTATTCAGTTTCAATTTAAATGAGGTGTACTTCAACATAACACCATTTATACTTTATTTGTTCTACGTTTATACTTCATTTTCATCATATTGTACTCAAATTCACTGCCCAATTTCAATTTAAATGAGATGTACTTCAACGTTGCACTAATTATAATTTGTTTGTTCTACATTTGTACTTTATTTCGATCATATTGTACTCAAATTCACTACCCAATTTCAATTTAAATTAGGTGTACTTCAATATAACACCATTTATACTTTATTTATTTTATGTTTGTACTTCATTTTCATCATAATGCACTCAAATTTATTGCTCAATTTCAATTTAAATGAGGTGCACTTCAACGTAATACCAATTATACTTTATTTATTTTATGTTTGTACTTTATTTTTATCATATTGTACTCAAATTTGCTGCCTGATTTTAATTTAAATGAGGTGTACTTCAATGTAATACCATTTATACTTTATTTATTTTATGTTTGTACTTTATTTTCATCATATTGTACTCAAATTCACTACCCGATTTCAATTGAATTGAGGTGTACTTCAACATAACACCATTTATATTTTGTTCGTTCTATGTTTGTACATCATTTTCATCATATTGCTTCTAAAATATATTGCAACACACAGATTATATATTACACTTTCAGTTACTATATACTACAGGCTTAAATGTTTTTGTACTATAGATGTTTCTAAAATATACAGCAAATACATAAATTATATACTACACTTTCATTTAATGTATACTCCAAACTTAAATATTTTGTATTACAGTTGCTTTTAAAATATATTACAAATATATAGATTACATACTACTTTTAGTTAATGTGTAATGTATACTGTAGGCTTGAATATTTTTATCCTACAAATGCTTCTAAAATGTCATGTATGTACACAAATTATATAGTATAATTTCATTTAATTTGCAGGTTTGAATGTTTTGTTCTATAGATATTTCTAAAATATATTGTAATTACATAGATTATATACTATACTTTTGCGTAATGTGAATTGCAAGCCTAAAAATTTATACTACATTTATTTCTAAAATGTATTGTAGTTACAGAAATTATATACTACACTTTTACCTAATGTGTACTGCAAAATTGAATATTTTGTACTACAAATAGTATACTACCACTCTCAGATAATTTCACTATATAGTTTCAGGTAAAAAGAAGTACAAACCCCAATAAGGTGAAGTACAACTTTCATGCCTTTCAAGTACAAATTAGAAACTTCCCATCTTACAATAAAAATCTTATATATATATATATATATATATATATCAAATAGGTTCAAATGTTTAACAACTAAAAAAGGAATAAAAATCATAAACATAAAAAAAAATAGACAAGAAATAAGTGTAACACTAAAAAGTCATGGACATTTAAAACTGTAAATACAAAAAACAATCCTTTGTTTCCTTTGCTCATTTCTTTTTGTACTTTGCTTCTTGTTACCACTATTTCTCTTTCCAATGTCATAGAAAAATAGCAGAAATTTGGGTATCTTTTCTTTTTCCTCTTCTTCTTCTAGAGTTAATGGCAGATGAATGGTTTCGTACCCTTTTGTTTGACCGCTTGGAGAAGTCATCTATTTCAAGAAAAAAAAAAAAAAGGAAAGTGTCTTATTGAAGAAAAAATCACATTTCTTAGATATTTTTGTTGTTTTTTTCAACTACAAGGGTATATAGGTCGTTTTTAAAAAAATGGGGAGTGATTCCTAAGTTTTGTGAAAAAATAGGAAGTTTAGTATGTAAAAATTCAAGTAGAGACTGAACACTAAAATGAAAATAGATTTAGGGATTTTTTTTAATTAATCATTATTTTATTTTATTTTATTTACTATTTCTATCAAAATTACAGTAAGACATGAACTATATTTTTGGAATAATATATTTATATATAATATATAGATAATATTATATTTTCGTTTGATCAAATAGTGATAATTAATATTATATATATACATTGTAGATACTATATATTTTGGAGAGTATAAGTTATAGTTCTACTTGAATTATTATTATATTAATACAAGGAGTGAATTATTGAATTCTGGGAATTAACAATACAGATACTAGAATTATAATGGGATTATCCATGTCCTACAAGCAAATTGATTAGAGTTCTACTTGAACTGAAGCCCTTATTTCACATAAATATAGTCCCCAAAAATAAAACCCTAATTACATCTAATAGAAAACAAAAGAGGAAAAAGGGGAAGAAGGAAAGGGGACAACAATTGTGACAGAGGGGAAAGGAAAAGGAAACAACATTTATCGGAAGTGCAATAGAAATTACACAAGGTAATTCATGACTTTGTATTTGATAATTGTGAAATTCAATAATACTATTATGTTTTGATTTACTACTTCTTCTTGATGGAATTAAGTAAAATGATCAACATAAAAATTTTAGATCTGTGTCCTAGGTTTCTGATTCCTCCTAAATCACCTCAATCCAATTTAAATAGAGTAAGTTATGACCAAAATACTGGGAAGTATCCAGTCAAAAGACATAGGACTTTGATTTTTCCAAAAATGGATATTGGTGATGCCTTTACTACTACTTCCTGATTGAATTAAGTAAAATAATCAACGTAGTAATTTTAAATCTGTTTCTTAGGTCTCTATTTCCATATGAATCACTTTAATCTGATATATACGGAGAAAGTTATGACTAAAATACAAAGGTGTGGCAAGACAGAAAATACAGGGCTCCAATTTTCCTAGAACAGAATATTGTGACACTTTTGATACTTGATTTAGATTTAATTTGGAAATATGTTCAAAATAAGAACTGAATATATGTATCTTAGGTTTTTAAATCCTTTATAATCTCTTTAATATGATGTATAGAAAGTTAGATATGACTAAAATACTACAATGTGGCAATGTAAAAATACAGGACTTTGATTTTCCTAGAACAGAATATTGTGATGATTTTTACTACTCTATTCCGAGTTAATTGGGAAATATGGTCAATTTATGAGTTGTATATCCATATCTTAGGTTACTACATCTGCATAAATCACCTGAATCCAATTTATGTAGAGAAAGTTATGATCAAAATACTAAGATATGTCAAGTCTGCAAATACAAGACTTTGATTTTCCTAGAACAAAATATTTTGACACCTTTTACTACTTGATTTAGATTGAATATATCTTAGGTTTTTACATTTAAATCACTTTAATCCAATGCATAGGAAGAAAGTTATGGCAAAAAAAAATTACGGTATGGTAATATAGAAAATACAAGACTTCAATTTTCCAGAAATAGAATATTGTGACAACGTTTACCACTCAATTCCAATTTAATTGGGCAATAAAGTCAACATATGAATTGTAGATATATATATATATATATATATGCTAGGCTTTCATAGAAATTTGAATCACCTTCATCTAAAGCATGTAGTAAAAGTTATAGTTTAGATACAATCAAGTGCCACATCAAAAAATTTCCTAAAAGTTGGAAATCTACTTTTGCACCACTGCTGCCTCTTGCACTTGATTTTTCTCTCTCATATTAGACAATTTAACTGTATCAACAACAAAATAGGTTTAGTACTCTTTCTTAGTTTTGTAATGCTATAAGAATCGAGTCAATCGGATATCTAGAAAGAGTGTAATGAGCGAATCAAAAAGTATGAACGAAAGGATAAATTCTTGATAATTTTTGTGAGTATGTATGTACTAGGCAAGTCCCAAGTAAATTTTATCTTGTTAGTCAGTTAAATTGGTGATTGATTGATTTATTAAATGAATTAGGAGACTTAAACATTTGAATCGATTGATTCTGAGGTAGCAAATTGACTTCTAGGATTGATCCTGAAGGTGAGTGCCTAAACCTATAAATATATATCTATATATATATATATTATTGTGTTTCAAAACCCAAAAGGATGTATGCTATTGTACCATTTGCTTGTAACTTATTTTCAAGAAACACTACTCTCTATATGTATTCCACTGCGTACTAAATAAATTTCTTATTTATTTTTCTTTCTTGTTTTATTGCTGGACAAAAGAAATAATTATCTTGTTTTATTTCTAGATAAAAGAAATATTTTTCTGTTGTCTTATTTTTTGATAATTGAAAACCTATACTTTCATGATTTTTCTTATGCTCCTAAACTTGCAAATTAAATTCTATGATCAACTAAACTACTGGAATTGCTATCATTGTTAGTTGAATCCAACTTGGTCTGAGTATGTGAGGGCCTTCGCTGGGTAGCAGCGGGCTAGCCAGTTGAACCCCAAGCCCCCGTGGCCTAATCCCCCCAGCACACAACAAAAGCCGTTTATGGCTAACGTGGGCTGTAGAAATTCCCAATGATGCTTGAGCACTATTTTGGTAAGGTTGCATCTTGGCTGGGGTGATAAGGGACTGTTACGGTGGGAGTCATAAGGTTGACTGACTACAACAAAAACTAACTAATCATCATATTTAAGTTGATAGTCTAAAAAATCATTAATAAAAGTTTGATTGGTCACTACTTGATCGTTTATAAATTTCTCGACTATTACTATTAGACTTTTTTCTAAATTCCACTTATATTGCTTGAAAATTTCCTTTGAACAAAATAATTTTAATTTAAAGAACTCACTTTACACACACTTGGCACTCATTGAGTTTTTTACTCACACTCTTTCTTTTTCTTTTTTTAACTTCACTCTGGTAGATATAGATCTTACTCTTAGTGAGGAGGTGGATCTTGCATTTGATGAGAATCAAGGGTGAAGACGTAGTTTTGTATTTTAGAAGACTAGTATGATTTCTATTAATTTCATTAGCTTTGTTTTATTTTTCATGAATTTTATTGTATTTAGTTCTTGAAAAATTTCAGTACTTTGAGTTTTAAGTTATTGGTTGCAAGGAATTAGATGAGTTCTTAGTTAACTCTATGATTTTGGATTGTTAGCTTTATTTATTTGGGATTAAATTTCACACTCAATTTTGTTATAAATATGGTTTGATTTTGGAGCATGACAAAATGGTATCAGAGCTTAGGTTTTAACTTGACTATGTTAGGATAACGTCTTTGGACTGTGGAATATGGGATAGAACTCTTTGGGATTGATCTTAGTACTTAGGTTTGACTATTGAAATGATTGACTAAATGCCATTTGATATTGAGGATTGTGAAGGATTTTATATGGTTAGCTCACTAATATGATCGAACACTTTTGGTACTTGACAATAGGATTAATGACATATTGTGAGGCTAGGATTAAGAATGTTCTAGAATTTATTGATTTTCTTCCTTTGATTGTGAATTCTTGACTATCTTCATTCAAGACCTCTTAGAGTATTTTGATATTCTTTTTGCTGATCTAGACATATTTTGGTAAGATCATGCATCAAAGTCCACTTAAGTTAATTCATTATTTCGATGCTTCACCCTACATTATCAAGGTTAAAGAAAGTGAACGATACACTCTTAGTTGCAAGTGACCCATTCCAAGAAATAAATTCAATATGCCTAGAAAGGATTACCCAAAACTTAACCATATATTGTTTTGAGGATGATAGAAATTACCACAAAAGAGATCGTCTTCAATGTAAGAAGTGGTGAAAAGTTAGGACAACAGCTGGGAGTCCGTGGGCAAGAGTTAGATCACCAAAATAATAAGTTGAAAGATCTACATTGTCAAGGACAAAATGTGTTTAAGATAACCATGAGTGGCCTCAGAGAAACCAAACATTTGTCAGCCTATTTTTATCAATGAGACGGAGGAAGAGGATCTAGAGAAACTAGTTCTGGAAGAGCCTAGTGGGAGAACAAAGAGAACCTTGAGGATATTAAAGAGATAGAATCAAATGAGGGTGATGATAAGGATTAGAATAGAAGAATTATCATCTAAAAATTGGTAGGGTATTATTTTGAAATTTTATTCGTGCTATTTTAGTAGATTAGTTTTTCTATTTAGTAGCTACTTTGGCTTGAAACTTTTATTTGGTAATAATTAGTTTGTGGATGCCTAGGAACCCAATAATTGAATTAATTGGGAAATGGAAGTCAACTAGAATAACTTTGATGTTCATGCATTGAGAATGGATAAGATAGTATACCTAGCCTATTTGATCAATAAATCAAGGATAAGATTAAGATTGAGGAAGCCTTCGTAGTCACAAATTTTCCTAATGTACTTTCGAAGAATTAACTTCTCTAACATCAATAGCAAAGTCGAATTTTCCATTGAGGTTCTTTTAGGAGTGACTCTAATATTTAAAACACCATATAGGATAGCACAAGCTAAACTTAAGGTATAGTGGCAAAAGCTAACCAAAAGTGGATTTATTGGGCCAAGTTCATCTCCTTAGGAACTTCAGTACTTTTTTGTAAAGATGAAGTATAGAAATTTGAGGACGTGTATAGACCACTAATGCTTGAATAATATTACGATTAAGAATAAATACTCCTTGCCAAAATAGAGGAACTTTGATCAATTACAAGAATTTTAGGTCTATTTCAAAATGGATTTTAGACAAAGGTACTACCAACTAAAGATTAGAGATAAGGATGTGTCTAAGATAAGACAAACACTAAATATGGTCAATTTAAGTTCATGGTAATGTCGTTTGTGTTGACTAATGCATACGGAGCATTTGTGGATTTAGTACACATTGTGTTTAAACCATATTTAGACTATTTTGTGGTTATTTTTATCAATGATATTTTGGTCTATTCAAAGAGTGAGAAGGAACATGAAGAACACTTGAGGATGATATTATAAAAACTTTAGGAACATGAACTTTATGCTAAGTTCAATAAGTGTGAGTTTTGGCTTGACCGAGTAGCCTTTTTGGGGCACGTCATTTCTGGAGATGGAATTATGGTTGATCCGTTTAAGATTGAAGTGGTGCTAGAATGGAAAAGATTGGACACAATGACTGAGGTGAGAAGTTTCTTGGGTTTGGCAAGCTATTGTGGGAGGTTTGTTCATGATTTTTCATAAATAACTACCCTATTATCAAGTTTTGCTCAAAAAAATAATCCATTTAAGTGGACCAACAAGTACAAGCTTAGTTTTCAAGAGCTTAGGAAAAGGTTAACCTTAGCATTAGTATTAGCCCTACCCAAGGATACTAAGGGTTTTATAGTATATACTGATGCTTCTAAAGAAGGCTTGGGATGTGTTTCGATGTAAAAAGGTAAGGTAATAGCCTATACCTCAAGAAAATTAGAACTATAACAACAAAAATATACACTAGAGTAATCTCACTAGTAAATATTCTTTGGGGAACCATAATATGGATGAGACAACATGGGAAAGCTAGGAAGAAATGGAAAAGTATCATATGAAACTCCTCCCTGACTTAGGTTAGAATTTGGAGACCAAATTCCTTTAAGGAGGGTGGGATGTAATGCCCCAGAATGCTATTTTGTATTTAATTGATTAACATACTTTATTTTATTTTATTTACTATTTCTATTAAAATTGCAGTAAGGCATGAACTATATTTTTGGAATAATATATTTATATATATATAAATAATATTATACTATATTTTGATCAAATAGCTATAATTAATATTATATATACATTGTAGATACTGTATATTTTGAAGAGTATAAGTTATAGTTCTACTTGAATTAATATTATATTAATACAAAGAGTGAATTATTGAATTCTAGGAATTAACAATAGAGATACTAGAAATATAATGGGATTATCCTAGTCCTACAAGAAAATTGATTAGAGTCCTACTTGAACTGAAGCCCTTATTTCACATAAATATAGTCCCCAAAAACAAAACCTTAATTATATCTAATAGAAAACAAAAGAGGAAAAAGGGGAAGAAGGAAAGGGGACAACAACTGTGACAGAGGGGAAAGGAAAAGGAGATGGCATTTACTAGAAGTGCAATAGAAATTACACAAGGTAATTCATGACTTTGTAGACTTTATATTTGAATATTGCGAAATTCAATGATACTATTATGTTTTGATTTACTACTTCTTCTTGATAGAATTACGTAAAGTGATCAACATAGAAATTTTAGATCTGTGTCCTAGGTTTCTTATTCCTCCTAAATCACCTCAATCCAATTTAAATAGAGTAAGTTATGACCAAAATACTAAGAAGTGTCTAGTCAAAAGATGTAGGACTTTGATTTTTCCAAAAATGGATATTGGTGATGCTTGTACTACTACTTCCTGATTGAATTAAGTAAAATAATCAACATAGTAATTTTAAATATATTTCTTAGGTTTCTATTTCCACATGAATCACTTCAATCCGATATATACGGAGAAAGTTATGACTAAAATACAAAGGTGTGGCAAGACAGAAAATATAGGGCTCCGATTTTCCTAGAACAAAATATTATGACACCTTTTGCTACATGATTTAGATTTAATTTGGAAATATGGTAAAAATAAGAACTGAATATATTTATCTTAGGTTTTTATAGCCTTTATAATCACTTTAATCTGATGTATAGAAAGTTAGATATGACTAAAATACTACAGTGTGGCAATGTAAAAATACAGGACTTTGATTTTCTTAGAACAGAATATTGTGATGACTTTTACTGCTCTATTCCGATTTAATTGGGAAATATGGTCAATGTATGAGTTATATATCCATATTTTAGGTTTCTTCATCTGCATAAATCACCTCAATCCAATTTATGTAGAGAAAGTTATGAACAAAATACTAAGATGTGTCTAGTTTGAAAATACAAGACTTCGATTTTCCTAGAACAAAATATTTTGACACCTTTTACTACTTGATTTCGATTGAATATGGAAATATGGCCAACATAAGGAATGAATATTTATATCTTATATTTTTACAGACATTTAAATCACTTTAATCTGATGCATAGGAAGAGAGTTATGGCTAAAAAAAATTACGGTATGGTAATATAGAAAATACAAGACTTCGATTTTCCAAGAACAAAATATTGTGACAACATTTACCACTCAATTCCAATTTAATTGGGCAATAAAGTCAACATATGAATTGTAGATATATATGCTAGGCTTTCACAGGATTTTGAATCAGCTTCATCTGAAGCCTATAGTAAACGTTATAGCTTAGATACAATCAAGTGCCACATTAAAAAATTTCCTAAAAGTTGGAAATCTACTTTCACACCACTGCTGCCTCTTGAACTTGATTTTTCTCTCTCATATTAGATAATTTAACTGCATCATCAACATAATAATTTTAATACTCTTTCTTAGTTTTGTAATGCTATAAGAATCGAGTCAATCGGATATCAAGAAAGAGTGTAATGAGCAAATCAAAAAGTACGAACGAAAGGATAAATTCTTGTGACTGAGGTAGGTCATAGGAATTCCCAGAGATGCTCGGGCACTGTTTTGGTAAGGTCGCACCTTGCTTAGCGTAATAAGGAACTGTTACGATATGAGTCGTAAGGTTTACTAGCTATAGCAAAAATTGATTGATCATCGTATTTAAGTTGATAGTATAGAAAATTGTTAATAAAAGTTTGATTGGTCATTGCTTGATCATTTATAAATTTCTTGACGTAGTTTTGGATTTTAGTAGACTACTATAATTTCTATTATGTTCATTAGCTTTGTTTTATTTCTCATGGATTTTATTGTGTTTAGTTTTTGAAAAATTTTGATACTTTGAGTTTTAAGTTATGAGTTGCAAGGAATTGGATGAGTTCTTATTTAATTTTATAATTTTGAATTGTTAGCTTTATTTATTTGGGATTAAATTTCACACTCAATTTTGGTATAAATGTGGTTTGATTTTGGGGTGTGACAACTACTGCATAATAGTTCTATAAAGGTGATATACATAATTGTACAGATTTTTATTTTTCTCAACTTCTTCCTGTAGGATATTTTGAATATTTAGCAAAATTGGATATGAAATTAACTAGTATAGATCTTATAGGATATTGCATTAAATTCAAATATAAATTTTGATAATCAAATTCGAATTCAAATAACCCTAATTTGATTCAAATTCGATCCATTAATAGCCTCTAATGTTAATATTGATTTAATTGGTCTGATAGGAAATGTTCCACTTTAAAACAAATTCAATAAATTATTTCTTTACAAAACAATCTCTATACTGTTTTTATATAACTAGCATTTAGTGTACTTTAACAGAATGAATTATTTAATTCCGTATTTTATTCAATTATTTTTTATTACAAATACTTATAATCGAACTTAATTTCTTGAATATTTTAGTTGATTAAAAATTCTAAAATTCATGTTAAATTCAAATTATAATTTGACAACCCTACTGACATATAAGGATGGAAAATTGCATTCTTAATGGGCCAATTAAATAATATGAAAACTCTTATTCAAAAAATTAAAAGAAAATTTGTTTGGAATTAGAGAATGTTAACCAAGTTGTCCCTATTCACACAAATTTCAAATCTACAAAAAGAATTACAAGACAAGAAAAATATGAACAAATTCAATATTTGATTTGAATAAAAAGTGGTTACAATCTTTGAAAATATCTCTGTAATGGAAGATTAATTCTTTTATTCTTCTCCTTCAAATCTGATTCAAAGGGTTTGGTGCTTGTTCTTGAATCAGATGTGCAATTCCCTTCTAAATTTGAGGATGAAGTCATGACTTTTTTGAAATCAAGTATTTATTTTAATATCAAGTTCTTCAAAATTTTGTTGCTTTTGAAAAAGATGTAGAACCTTTGTAGTTGTAGCACTTGTTTGGGGCTAGAGCTCGGACTTGAGAGCTTTAATGCTTGAATTTCTTTATAAATTTCTTGATCTATATAGCATGCCTCCTAGTACCCTCCTTTCTGTAGGCTCAAATTAGGGTTCAATGACTTAAAACTTGAGTCTCCTCTTGGGCCAGAATATCACTTAAGATGGGATTAATTAATTAATAGGCCTTGTTTATTTTGGCCTATTTAACTAATCCAAAATAAATAAAAATTTTATAATTCATTTTAGATCAGCCCATTTAATAAAGCCCAAATTTATTGTGGATTTTAATTTGGGACCCAATTCAATACCCAATTTGTTTGGGCTATCAAATGGTAATTTATCCCAATAAAATTTTTTTATGTCAACAAATACTCCCACTTCAAAGCTCGGCGAATAACAAGCCAATTGCAAATGAGAGGCGAGATTTGAAGTATTTGATCATTTAAATTCTGTGGGCAAAATCTGAAAAACCCATAAAAAATAATGTCTCCACTAAAAAAATTGAGATGAAATTTGGATGCGGAAAACTTATAGCATCATTTATTTGGATACACTACTGCCAAAAAGAACAAGCAGCAATTTTCTTAACTCAAAGTTGCTTTTCCGGGCAACTTTTTCTCTTGCAGGGCAAAAAGGCTTGGCTTTTTTTCCAATGTGGCCACGGGCCCACTTTTAAAATCTTTAAACAATTGAAAACTAACCAAATGTGCATTCTTTAACTTGGGAACAATCAGACTTTCTTTGCAGAAAAATTTCCGCAAAAACCACGAAGGGATTTCGTCTTGTATTTGCCCCACTTTTCCTTTTTTTTCCAAATATGGTCCCACTTGCTTCAGTCTTCATGGTCTAGCAGTGCAAGATCAATGTTCAATCTCTTTCCAAAATTTCAAGTTTGCATAGGGCCGATGAATTGAGAAGAAAGTCATAGCTGCCAAATTTTGGAAATTGAAAATCAATTATTTCCTTCATCTGGTGTGGGAAAAAACTTGGAAATTCTCCCTTGAAGATGCTATCCGTTCATCTAGTGATTATGGAAAAATTCCATCTTGCAACCTCATTGAATGTCTATAAAAGGATTATCACCAGTGCTTATTCTTTCACAACTAAAAACGGAGTAAGGTAGTAAAACCTTCTTAGATTTGAGTACTTGGTATCTATCAAGTTAGCTTGTTGACTTGGGTGGGCACTACATGCCAAAGTTCAACACACCTTTCTTACACAAATCCACACAGCAGTTGTTTGTAAGTTTGTCTAAGAGAACTCAACTCTACCACATTGCTAATTGTTTTGTTGATTTTCTACGTGTTTTGCAGTCCTTCATCCATAATTGATGGCCTTGCTCCTTTGTCACAATTGCTTGCCAGTGAAAGGTAGAATATTGATGCAATTCCCTCTTCTTTGGAACAAAATATTGTGTTATTTTCTTCTCTTTTTCAAGTTTTTTCTTCATCAAATAACTTGTTTTACATTTTAAAATTTCAGCAAAGCCATAAAGATCGATATTTAGGATTGTACTGAGTCAACGCCATGCATCGTGATTTGGGGTGGCAAAGACTTCTCTAAAGCCAAAAGCACTACTTTGTGTGTGTATGCAGCGGCTGTGGATGCTCAATCCTCCAAGGCTTGATTAAACCACTCTATGCATGTTGCTAAATGGTCCAAGGAGATAACTAAGGAAATGATTGACCAGCATTTTGGTGCTTTCGCTCATTTTAAGGTCTTGCTGTTGAAATCATCATTTCATGATATTGGAGCCATGCATGCAAAACTCTCACATCCAAACCACTATCTCAACATCAATAGAGGCTCATGGAGAATTCCAGCATCCAAATTCAGCAAGGTATCCTTTCACATTGGCTTTTGGGAGTGGGCAAAGGATATGCTGGGCCATTAAGCAGACACCCTTCATCGATCCAAGATCTATGCAGCTGTTCATGCCTCCCTTTTCACATATGTTTGCAACAAGAATGCCCTCCAAGCATTCTTTGAGCTGTGGTGCTCATTTACAAACACACTACACACTGCTATTGGAGAGCAGTCGATCTCTTTATGGGATCTTTGTGGACTATAGGGATCGTCGATACATGGAGATTTTATGATAAAGTTGTTCCATCTGCCAAGGAGCTGCTTGCTGCTAATGCTTGCCACCCATCTTTGCTGCAAAGCTGCAAGTATCTATTTATAGCATACCATGTGTTTCTAAAGGACTCCGATGGTGTATCTATTTCTGACAAAATTGGGTTTCGGTTTAGAAGCTCAACTAGATATGCACAACAAGCCAAAGCTATCTCGCAATCCTTGTGGGGACATCAACATATCTCTTTTATCATGTACCAAGGAGTATAATGAGCCCTTTTAGCACTTGAGATTGAAGAGGATATCAGGGATGAAACTTACTTGGCTACTTTCCTTTCATGTTGGTTATGCAGCTTTACTTTGCCATATCACAAAGGTGACAAGGTATGTGTTTCTATTTTCAAAGTGTCAAGTAAAATGGCTCGTGGCAATTATTTTTCTGTAACAGTTCCTATATTGGTACAGATATCTACTTCAAAGAGTTTGAGCGAGTCCACTGCCATATTTCCTATTCATTATGTGTACAGTTAGATTGGGAGCTATCTTCAAACACATTTTCCATCCAAACCTAAAATCAATTAGAGCTCAAATACTGAAATATGCAGGAGAGAATATAGCTAAACACTTTGAACTTGCTAAGGCATGCAAATTATTCCACAACATTAATCCTTCAAGGCTTCAAAACGTGCGCACACAAGGGCAAACCTCAATGACAAATGACACGGGCATATCCAATACCTACAAAGATCTTTTTGTGGCTCTGCGGTCTAGCTACTTGACATTCTGGAGTGGGGTAATATGCATTGTTGAAGCTTATAGTCCTTATTGATTCAGTCGGCAACATGGCTTTTGTCAAGACATTCCCGGCCACTTAAAGAGGGAAATTCTTAAATGTGAGTTGGTTGAACTTGTTCAACTTTGGCAATCTTGTACTTTGTTGGGCACATCTTCCAAGCTAATTATACCAAGTAGTACCTCCTCATCACCTTTGGTAATGAAGGAATATGCTGATTAGTAGGTTGAACATTGGAAGGCTTATTCGTGTAAAAACACAAAAATTGTTCTTAAACTCGATGACCCACAGACATGAATCCCAAAGGATCTCAAAGGGCTTTAAGGCAAGTTTCCAAGGATGTCAAAGTTGCTCCATCTCCTCAAGATTCAGTTGTTGGCATGGAATTAATAGAAATGCCTTCCAAGAAATGGCGGACTCTTCATGTGGACTTGACTCCCAAGCTTGTCCCTATAGCTAGTCCAACTGAAGGAAATGAAGTGATTCATGCTTTATCACTCTCTAATGATAAATCCAGCAACCAATACTAGTTTAAAAAGAGATCGAAGGTTCTTGACTTAGACAATATTAATGTGAATTCAATATGTTTTATGGAGGCTCCAAGTTCTTCATTGCCTTTAGAGAAATTAGCAAAATATTTACACACACTCATTATCATTATCATAATTTTAATCAGTTACATTACCGTTCCTCTTCACCCATCTTATATTTTCTTTATTTTTCTTTTAGCTTGCAAACCTTGAAAAAGAATTTCCTATCACTTCTGAGGGTAGAATAGGCTTAATAAATGAAGTCAATCCTTTTGGCTTATGCGGAGGAGATGTTACTTCTCATCCCTCTGGTAACAATGCATCAATTATTTCTTTTTGTAAAATTGACACCTTTTACAAGCATCTAAATGATATTGTCTATTTCTATTGTAGAAAAGTTACCTGTTGAGGAGAATGTGCCTAAGAAACCCAAGAAGACATTTGAGGCTTTCTCCTAGCTACTTCCACCTACTGCAATTTCTGAATTTTGTCCTCAAGTTATAAAAACTGAAGTTGAGCAGATACTGATCAAATTTTATTAGGAATGAATATGCCAAAAGATCATGAAGACTCCATTTGAGCAGCTTTCAGAGATGAAGCAAGCAACTGATGATCCAATTGTAGAGATGAGGACATATATAAGAGATACATCATCTTTGGAGAGTAATCTAAAGTCTTTCTTTGAGGGTGCTTCCAACTACACAAAAATTAAGTCGGACTCTATACAGAAAGAAACACAAGAGGCTCATGTGAAAGAATTTCTTCTTGCATAACAAGATCTTTCTAAGGTTAAGGTAATAGAGACTGATTGAGTTGAGGAGGTAAACAGTTTAAAAGCAAAACTTCTTCAAATCAACAAGCAGCAAGAAGAATTGAAGGCTCGCCTTGCTAAATTGAACAACAAGGAAGAGTTTACAAGCTTATCACTCTATACGGCAGAAGAAAACCTCTCCACCATTCAAAAAGAAGTAACAATCAAGAGAGAAGAAATTTTGAACCTTGAGAGTACTCCATTTTTTACTAACAAAGAAGTTGAAGCTTTGAAGAGAATTGAGGTATTACTCGAAGAATCCCACCATGATTTAACCGCCTTTGATTTATTTGCTTGAGCATTTAGCTTTTTAGCATTCTTTTTTGTCAATTGATGTAAAAGAATATTCATATGCAATAAAAGCTCTTTTCTTTTCATCAATCTTTCGCTTCACATTTTTTTTATACTCTATTTTCTACACTTTTCTCATCAACACCAACTAAGCCAAGATCAACCGCATGCTCTCAATGATTGAATAATTATGTACCCACTCAAACTTACAAATAAATTTGCTATCTTTTAGACAAACCAAACTTGTTTAAAGATGAGATTAAACTTAGAAAATAAATTCCAAGTTGCCAACATACCCCATTAAGGGGATCAAGTCATTACGTAGTTCAAAGAATTTTTTTTTTGAGGGGGGGCTAAACACAGTTTATACTTATGCGAGCTAGGAGTATCTATAGCTTAGCTACCTTGGAAAAGGTAAAGTATTTCTACATTTTAGCCACATGAAATACTTTTAGTAGATTAGGTTAGTAATTTATTTACATACACTACCATTAGTAGGTATTGTACACAATTTTTACCTATGTGGGTAAGGAGAAACATGCAATTTAAGCTCGTGCGTCAAGGAGAATACTTCTTCATGGATAATAATTCTTCAAAAAATTTCCATTTATAGGGCTAATGCTCAGTCCATCTTTATCCACCCACTTGTATTCACCATTTGTGTAAGCTTCTTTCATTATATAAAGGCCATCCCATTTTGATATAAACTTATTTCCCATGCGTTAGGTGATAATAATCAGCCTTCTCATTATCAGGACTAGATCCCCAACTTGAAATGATCGAGGGTGGACTTTTTTATTGAATGCTCTCATTATGCGAGCTTAGTAACACTCAAGTTGCTGTTGAGCTTCAAGCCTTTTCTCATCTAATGTTTATAATTCCTCAAGTTTGAGACGAGCATTATCCTCGATGGTGAGCCCTTCTTGAATTGCAATATGAAGTCAAGGTATCTGACTTTTAAAGGGGAAAACAACTTTCACTTCGTACGCCAAAGAATATGGAGTGGCTTAAGTAGCGGTTTGATGTGTCATTCTATATGCCTATAGTACTTCTTCAACTTTCTCATGTCAATCCCTTTTTGACTTTGACACCACATTTTTTAGGAAGTTGCACAGGGTCTTATTGAATGCTTTAGCCAAACTATTTGCCACTACATTGTACATTGAAGAGTTATGCTGTTTGAAACCAAATTGCACACACAACTTACCCATCAACTTGTTATAGAATGGCTTGCCATTGTTAGTAATGATGTAGGGAGGCACACCATACTGAAAAATAAGGTTCATATGGATGAACTCAACTACTGTCTCCTTCTTTACCTCTTTAAGAGGAACTGCCTCTGCCCATTTGGAGAAGTAATCAATAGCTACAAATATATATGCATGACCTATTGGAATAATACCTTACAAGCCAATGAGATTGTCTTTGTAAACTATTTCACTCGTGGTACAATTTTGATTGAATGATATTTTTTATATGGCCATCTTCATCTTATGCTTTGTTTCACTTCATTCGCATCTGGATGAAGCCCTTAGAATACTTATGACTGTAGAACTTAGTTTGGTGATCATGGAATAAGTCTCACATGATCATGATCTTAAAATTTCAAAGTCATAGGATCTTATGAGATAGGGCATCTAAGATCTAGATAGACTTGCACTAACGATGTATAAATCCAAAGGTTGGAGATTAATTCGTTCCATGAGCAACTATATGAGATGTGAGTGCATGTTAGTGGATACTTGTTAGAGAGCAAGACACTGAAAATCCACTGAAGAATCTACTAGATAGCTGAAGTGGCAAGTTGGTAATGGCTAGTTCTCTTGCTAACGCTAGTGTATATTTTAGTCCTTTGACCTAAGGATCCATGGTAACCTTGTGTTTGGTCCTCATACTTTGACTCATCCTTATCTACCTAATGGGTTTTGTGGGTTGAGATTGGGTATGAGCTACTTGGTATGGAGGTTTATGAGATGTAAGATGGAATCTGACTCCTTACTATTGTGAAGAGAGAGTACATCTCCTATATATTTGTGATGATCGATTCCAAGAAATCCTTGCTCAATGTGGTGTGGCAATTTGGAAAAGGAGTTTTTTGAAAGTGAGGTCACGCAATAGGAATTGAACATTGAGAATAGAGATATAGTATTGAGGCTAATGGGGAGCTGATAAATATCTTGTCCTAGGCCTTTTTTAGGAAATAAGAGGTGGAAAGACCGTATTTGCATGGCATGCGTAGAGTGATGATGGTTATCTAAAATATTCATTTCGACCAATTAGTTGGGCTCTATGGGCTTGAGGTTGGACACCGACCGACCATGGAGATTAGTTACTCTTTAATTAATGAGATTAATTGAATTGAGTTAACTAGTTTAAAAGAAGTTTTAAACTAGGATAAATATAAGATATTCAAAAGTCACAAGGCATTGTGAACCCATATCCAATGAATGGTTAAACCTATTGGGTCACATACAAAATTCAATTAGCTTTCTAATTAATGGAGAGAATTTTCTAAGGTGTTAGAAAATGGTGTCTCCTAGTGGACCCATTTTTTGGGCCAACTTTTAAGGTTAATTTTGGCTCGATTGATTTAAGTATTAAATTAATAAGCTAATTTAAAATTTAAATTAGATCAATAATTAAAGAGTTAACTACTTGGTGCCAACATGACCATCAATTGATCAAGTTAACTTAAAAAGTTAAGTTAACAAATTTAGCTAAGGAGTTAAGCTAGTTTGACTTAAAGAGTTAAGTCAAAAGAAAATTAATTAAATTAAGAGTTTAATTTGATTAATTAAGGAAGAATGAAATTTGGAGGGAAGACTTAAATGAGATTTTAGATGGCATCTTAATTAATTTGAAATGAGATTCCAAATGTAATTAAAATGTAAATGAAATTTAAATAAGATTTAGATTCAAATTTTGCCACCTAAGCAACCCCACTTGGCCACCCCTCCTCATGCATTATGTGATGCCAACTTGGGATCACAAATTTTTAGCCTCTCTATATATACATACAGAGAGAGGAGGTTATGCATATGACAAATGGTGTGAAGAATTAGTTTATTCATTTCCCTCCAAAATATTTGCAAGCTAGCATTTCATGTGTTGAAGGCTAAGCTTCTTTCTTCATTTTCCTACCCCAAATTTGGCCTCCATCATCACTAGATCTCTAGTATTATTCCAAATAAAAGACTAGAGATCTAGGAAGTCTCATTGGTGTGTGAACTATTTCAATAGAGGCAAGATGTATGCCTTCCTCTGTTTCTGGAGAGCTCTCTGCACAAGGTCCAACTTTACGATTTTCTCCAGGACGATCCAGATAGTTAATTCATCTAAATTTTTTACTGGATATTCTTCAATGTGTTGGCTATATCTAGTAATATTTTAAAAATTTTTGGAGGTGATTTGGTAGGGTGATCGTTGCAATCCTTTTGCTGTGCTACGAGTAGGCAAATTTTGGAACTGGTGAAGTGTTCACTAGTTTCTTCTCAGATTTGTTGATCAAGGTAATCCTCTATCTAAATTTGAATCTAAGGTATGATTAGATCCTTGTTTTGATTATATGCATTAGTTATTTTATGTTTTGAAATTTTAATTTTAGATCCTAGTGCCTATCTTGCTTTCATGACCAGCAGATGACTTCGGAGTAATAGGCCCCACAACATCGAGAACTTAAGCATCAAATGGCCACGAAGCAATTATAGGATAATGGAGATCTGGAGACTGGTGTATGAAATTTTCATGTAGTTGGCAAGGTTCACACCTCTTCGCGTATTTCAAACAATCTTTAACCATCATTAGCTAATAGTAACCCATTCTTCTGATCCAAAAATGGAGCTTAGGACTGGACTGGTGAGCGCCATAGAACCTAAAAAGTGCTTCTTTCATGGCTTTCATTGCTTCTTTGCCACTTAAGCAATGTTGGTAATTATCTTCAAAAGATCGACAATACAAAGTATCTTTGTATATAATAAAATGAGACGATCTCCTTTGTATTTCTATCTTATAGCGAGGATCATTTGACAACTTTCCATGTTTTAAATAATCAATCAATGGACTTCTCCAATCTTGATCATCAGTAATTAATACTGATATGGCATTTGAATCTTCATGGTTGGGTTCAGCAAAAAGCGGCACATTCCATCAATTGTATATGAGGACATTTATCATTTCTCCCATAGACAAAGCAAGAGTAGTTGCCAAGTTAGCCAATGCATCAACCATCCTATTCTATTTTCTCAGTACATGGTTTAAACTAGCACTTTCATATTTCTTCAATAAATCTAAGGCCTGCTGAAAGAAAGCATGAGATCCTCTTTCTTGACCTCATATTTTTTCAAAAGCTGATTGATGATTAACTTTGAGTCACCATAGATCTCAATTTCCATGATCTCCATTTCTAAGGCCATCTAAAGTCCAATATTCAAAGCTTGGTACTCAGCAATGTTGTTAGAGCACAACTTGTCCAATACAATGGAATATGTCAACACTTGTTTTTCTAGTGACACGAAGACAATCCTTGCCCCTGATCCATCAAATCTAGCTGCTCCATCAAAAATATTGTCCATGTTGGGAGAACTTCAACATAGAGAACATCCTCATCAGGGAAGTCAACAGATAACCCCATTCTGTAGGGACAGGATGATCAACTAAGAAATTTGCCAAAGCTTGCCCTTTAATAGCCTTTTGCGGCACATAGGTGATCTCGTGTTGGTTGAATATGACAGACCACTTCGCCAATCTCCCAGAGAGCATAGGTCTTGACATAACAAACTTGACTGGATCAGCATGAGAGATGAGTCATATGGAGTATGCCCTAAAATAGTGCTTCAACTTCTTAATGGCGTAGAATAATGCTAAGCAAATTTTTTCAATAGGGGAATATTTCAATTCATTTCCCATCAAGGATCTGCTTAAGTAGTAAAGTGCCTTTTCTTTACCCTCTTTATTTTCATGAGCTATAAGAGTGCTAATCGACTTGTCTTGTGCTATAATATATAATATAAGTGGCTTTTTGAATACCAAAGCTCCCAACATCGGTGGATTTAAGAGGTATCTTTTTATACTTTCAAAAGAATTTTGACATCCTTTATCCTATCTAAATGGGGCATCTTTCTTCATAAGATGATTGAATAGTTGACACCTTCCAGCGAGGTTTGATATGAATCTTCTTATGAATGCAAGACTACCTTGCAAGCTTCGCAATTTCTTTAGGTTCCTTAGCATAGGCATCTTCTGAATGGTATCTATCTTTGCGGGATCGACCTCAATACCTCTATGACGGACTATAAATCTAAGAAACTTGCCTGATGTAATACCTCATCTTCAAGTTATATTTTTGCAATCAATCAAATACCACTTGAAGATCTACCAAGTGATCACTTCTTTTCTTACTTTTAACAACAAAATCATTAACATAGCATTCAACTCTTTTGTATAGCATTTCATCAAAGATGTTCTGCATAGCACGCCGGTAACTAGCACCTGCATTCTTCAACCCGAAAGGCATCACTTTATAACATTAGATCCCTTTTGGAGTACGAAAAGCCTTACATTCCTCATCTTGTAATGACATTCTAATTTGGTTGTATCTTGAGGATCCATCCATGAAGGATAAGGCCTCATGACTAGTAGTTGCATTGACCATGAGCTCGATGATAAGAAACAAAAAAATATCTTTTGGGCATGTTTTATTTAAGTCTCTAAAATCGACACAAATGCATATTTGGCTATTTTTCTTCTTAACAGGCACAATGCTAGATATCCATGTCAGACACTTAACTTCTCTGATAAACCCAGCTTCCATGAGCTTGTTTACTTCAGTTTCAATTTGAGGGACAAGCTCTAGGTGGAGAATTCGCTGCAACTACTTCACTGGGTGCACCCCATACCTTATGCTAAGGTGATGAAATGCAACTTTGGGATATAATCCCGGCATCTCTTTATATGCCCAAGCAAAGACATCTCTATACTCGCTCAAGGTTCTTAAATACTGCTCTCCTTCTTCATTATTTAAGAGGGAACTTACAAATATAGAGTGTGTCTCCTCCATTGTGCTAAGATTTAATTCTTTAGACTCATCTATAATTGCTTGTCCACCATCTTCAAGTTGTTGAGGGGCTTCTTGAATATCATCTTCAGAGGCGTCTGAGTTAGAATTTTCATCAACCACAACATGATGACATAAGTGTGGCTCATTGTCTTCTTCATCATCAGACTGTATAGTGTCTACAACCTCTATATTTTGAAATGTGACCATCAATTGTATAACTCTATTTGCTTTCATAGTGGGGACAAATATCACTCTTCACCCATGATAATTTGTATCTTGCACAAAGTCACCCATAATCAATCTATCAAACTCTCCAAGGTACTGAGGGCTTAGCTCTTCTATAACACTTGTGTAGTTAAAGCTTATAGTGACCTTTATTTTATCCTCATGTTCACTATCTTCATTAGATGAATGCCTTATGGTACGTCGTATCACTTTTACCGATCTATCCATATTGATGATTAGGATCGAGGATTTGGCTTCACGAGGGTGAGATAAATAAATAGTCTAACCTTCAACTCTAAACTCCATCATGTAAGCCTCATCACAATTAGTTCTTTTCCTTGATTTTTCTACAGTATTACTTTTAAGTCGATTGAAGATAGCACCTTGTGGATGACTTATGATAGGCCTTTTACAAATTGATAGATTCTGACCAAATCTATCAAAGATAAAAAGGTTGGTATGAGTGACCAGTCGATTCAACATAGAGACGCAACGATCACTTGACTTCTGAATTCTGACTTTTGACTTCCATCATTTTTGCCTTTGCCAACTACAGTATATTGGACACTGATGCACTTATCTTTTTTCGTCACACATATTTTGACTGGCTCATTTGGTGTATATCCTAAGTCGGTCCTTGATTGATCAACACAAAACCCTTGGCTTTGTAATTTTTGTTGTGCATTGTTGAGGCTATGGATCTTTTCTCTAGTTAACTCTGGCTTCAACTCCCCTAACTCAGATAGATTGAAAAAGTCATATCTAGACTTAGCCAAGAGACTGTAGGCTTTTGGATCAAACATCCCATGAAACTTTTAACATTAAGTCCCGCTAGAAGAAAATCCAGTTGAGGCTTTTGAGTTCAAACTGATGATAGGCATGATCAATTCCTTCCTCATAACTTTGTAGTCATCAAATCCTATCCCCGTAATTTGTTCCCTTTTATTATGCAGTGATGGAATGTACATTTCAAATGGCTATACTTGCTAAAGTTATTGAATCCAGAGGGACACCTAATTTACCAAAATATTGGCAAATTAGGTGTCCTTCCAGATTCAATGACTTTACTTGCCAAAGTTTTAGCAATATTCAACCCTTTGGACTTTTGATCATCAAACTTTGGAGTTATGAATTTGACATGCTTTCCTTGGATAAGATGATTGCTTGGATCTTTTAATAGCATCATTTCCTGCATTAAGCTTAGGTCTAGACATAGTTTGGCATTTGCAAAGTATGATTTTACCTCAGTGAATGGTTTCATATCTACATCGACCTTCATTATTTCACCATCTTTTGAATATTTAAAGCATTGGTGAAGGTAATATGGTACCACTCCATTTTCATAAAGCCATAGTCTTCCCAGCAATAAGTTGTAAGAAGTCCTTGCATTAATGATGTGAAACAAAGTATCCGCTTTTAATTCTCTAATAGTAAGATCTAGGTAGATCATTCCAATGGTTCGTTGGCCGCCCTGGTTAAAACTTTAAATGGTCAAGCGACTGCGAGATAAATCTTCAACTGTGATCCCTAATTATTTCATAGTGGATTTTGGCATGATGTTAATTACTGATCCTCTATCAATAAACATGCGGTTGATTTTCTAATCTTACGTAAATCCTAAAATAAAGAGCGCCCGCTTATAGGGCTTTGATTTCAATAATAAATCTTCATCTGTAAAGGCAATAATCGCACAACAAGAAGCAAAATTTTGGCTCTCCACATCTCCAGATACATCAAATGCCGTTTTGACCTTCTATTAAAAAAATCTTATAGGAAAAAAGTTTCCTAGAGTAACAAGATCCCAATGATTTCTTCTTAATGTTCTCAGCTTAACATGAGAAGATTTTATATCTCTTGCTAACTTTAGTTGAGGGCATTTGGCGAGATGTTGTCTCTTTAAGAATGATGGATGGAGTTGGTGGATACGTTGTCTTTGCCTTCATCAGCGTGTCACAAGAATCCATTCACCATCATCTTCAGTTTCAGAAATAGAACTTGTGTTCGAATTTTTCTTTTTATCAATGGACAACGCTTCAAACATGATTGGATCCATACTTCTAAATTGAAGTATTCATGATGCCCCCATAAGTAGGGAAAAAACATTCTTCTAGTTGTAAGAGGCATTTGTAGCAATTGTGATACTAGCAACATTTGCATCCACAGCATCTTTGATCTCAAGGATGATTTTTCTATCTTTGACCAGCATCATATTTTTTTCCTTAACCACAAAATATTTTTCTTTAGGATGGCTAACAACTCGATAATACTTATAGTATTTTAGGTTATTCACTTTCCCAACTTCGTCAGGGCATTTTGGCTTGGGTAGTTAAATCATCTTTCTTGCTAATAACTCATCAAAGATCTACAGCACATCTGAGTTAAGGAATAGGTACTTATTTTCCTATAGTTCTTTCAATGTAGGTCAACGTCTTTCAGTTGGCATAAGCTGATCAGGCTTTTCTCTTTTGTTACTGCTTGCAAAAATCTTGATAGGAGTTGCTTTAACTGCTATAGAATCCTTCACAGTATTTTTGATGGACTTATAATTCCATTTTAAGTCCTTTCTATCTCTCTTTTGATCATCCACCAAAAAAGCAGGCTTATGGTTTGCAATGCTCAACTCCATGTCATGAGCACAAGTTGCTAATTCCTTAAAGCTTCATAGCTTGATTTCTTGGAGGATATAAAGAAGTCCCTAATGCATCCCCTGGATGCACATCTCTATTGCTGAAACTTCTGATAATCTATCATAGCAATTCAAGCTTAGTGCATGCCAATGATTGATGTAGTTAATGACTGGCTCATCTTTTCACTACTTTACATAGGTAAGCTCAATCACGCTCACAATGCGACATGTGCTGTAGAAGTAATTCAAAAATTCTCTCTCCATTTCTGCCCAATTGTCAACAAATTCAGGCTCTAGATCAATGTATCAATCACATGCATTTCCCTCGAGTGATCTCACGAATTGCTTTACGAGGAGGTCTCCATCAATTCCTACATTATTTCATGTTTCCATAAAGTGGGCAATACGTTGCGTTGGATTACCTTTTCCATCAAACTATTGGAGCTTTGGCGGCTGGTAACCTATTGGCATCTTTAGTGCATTAATCCACTTAGTGTATGATTTTGAATATACAAGCAAGTTTTGCGAAGGTCCACCATACTATGTTCTTATTGTGTTAGTTATCATCTCTTGCAGTTGTTGCACAGAGAGCTCAGCAATGGATGTCATGGAGTAATTAGATTTCTACACTGAGTCTTGCTTGGGTGGTGCTTCATTTATTTGCTTCTCATTTTCAACATGATTTGAGGAGGATGAGCAATTTTGGTTGGATTCATCAATTGGGCGATTTTGAGGTCTTTGTCTTCCACAATCTTCTAGAGATCAACTACGGCTTAAGTTATCTAAGCAAGTTGTTCATCCACTGTAGTTGTTTCAGTTACCATCACAAGCAATGCAACAAAAAGAGATGATTTGGACTCGATCTTCGTAGGACTAGTAGAGTTCAAGCCATATGATGGAATAGTATCAACAATCTTGCCCCCAGTAGAGGATTTACCAGTTGCGACAATAATATCCATAACATCCATTTGATTCATAATGGTGACTTTATTATTCTTGGGTGCCATGGAGAATTTAGAAATGAAAACTGGAACTTTGATATAAGAAAAGAGATGAGAGGCAAACATTGTCCCACTGGGCGTGCCAAAAATTTGTTCACTCAAATTTTGAGCCTACAAAAAGAATTATAAGACAAGAAAAATATGGACAAATCTAATATTTGATTTAAATAAAAAGTGGTTACAATCTCTGGAAATATCTCCATAATGGAAGACTAATCCTTTGATTCTTCTCCTTCAAATTTGATTCAAGAGGCTTGGTGCTTGTTCTTGAATTATGCATAGTTCCCTCCTATATTTGTGGATGAAATCATGACTTCCTTGAAATCAAATATTTATTTTGATATCAAGGTCTTCAAAATCTGGTTGCTTTCAAAGAAGATGTAGAACCTTTGTGGTTGTAGTACTTCTTTTGGGCAAGAGCTTGGACTTAAGAGCTTTGATGCTTGAATTTCTCTATGAATTTCTTGATCTATGGCATGCCTCTTAGCACCCTTTTTTATAGGCACAAATTAGGGTTCGATGACTTGAAGCTTGAGTCTTCCCTTGGGCCTGAATGTTATTTGAGATGGGCTTAATTAACTAATAGGCCTTATTTATTTTGGCCCATTTTGCAAATCCAAAATAAATAAAAATTTTATAATTTATTTTGGATTGGCCCATTTAATAAAGCTCAAATTTATTATGAACTTTAATTTAGGACCCAATTCAATACCCAATTTGTCTAGACAATCAAATGATAATTTAACCCAATAAAATTTTTTATGTCAACAACCCCATCTTAGGGTTTCCAATGTTGCCTTTGAATTTTTATCATTAATATGAGAGCCTTAGACAACCAAATGTTTAATATTACCAACTTCAATCAATTTGACAAGATATCTACATGTTTGATAATTCAAACTACAACTAATCTAAGAAACTAATGAATTACGAAACATTATAAAGTAGAACTAGTTTGAAACATATAATTCAATACATCACTCAATATATTAAGATATAAAAAATATAACTCAATCTATGAATAAAAAAATCATAAAAAATTACCACATAATTAAAAATCAAAGAATAATATCAAAGGAAAAATAACTACCATTACAAATAGATCAATATTCATATTTAGGTGTGATTTGAAGCCGAAGTTTTACTACTAAAATCGCTTACTAGTAAAATGTTAAAGCCTCGACCATATATCACTTGGGCGATATCTCTTTAGCAAGTAGAATCAGCTTTACATTTATTCAAAAACCAATAATATGCATTTTGCATAACAAAAAGTAAAAGGTTTTGTTAAACTCCAGTTTATTCAAAAAAAAAAAAAAAAGGACCAAATTTACCTTGGGGACCTTTTTGCCAAAATTCCAAACCTGGCCTCCAAGCCGCCAAACCATTTATATAAATCTTACAAAACGTTGCTGACTGTTGGAAAGGATCCTAACTCAATTTTCGTGCAGCATCAAATTTTAAAAATAAATAATTAATTTTAATTAAAATCTTAATATTTATTTTTTCTTCAAATTAAATACGACCAATGTCAAAATTAAGATTTGCAACCAATCATCAAATCAAGTCTTGTTGTTTAAAATATGTGTATAACCAATTTGTTGCACATGTTATATCGAATGACTGCCTAGTGAACTTTTGTAACACTCTAAATTTTGTATTTTAAAAAATAAGAATTTAGAAATTGAAATATTAGCTTGACAAATTTTGGAGCTCGAAATAAAATAAAAAGGACTAGATTGTAAGAATTTATATCCTTCTACCAAGCCAAGGAAGACTCTACCTTGCATCCAAGAACTTCAAGCCCTTGGATGACAAATTGAGAGAAGAATAAGGGATGGTCTTTTGCATTAAGAGATCATTTTCTCTTAAATTGTAATTATTTTTAATTATAGATATTCAATTTTTCTACTTTTATCTTGTAATTTAGTTTTACAAACTCAAAATTTGTGTGAACATAAATTATTTTTCTTGGATTTATTATTAGTATCATCTTTTAACTTGGGGACTAATTGTCCGACCCATGGCACTTATAAAGCGCAGCTATCTCAAGCCGACTATAACTTTACACGGTGCTTTATGCTACCAAATGTATAAGGAAATAAAGTTCTACCTCTACTAATAGCTATAATTTTTTATCTAATAGTAAGCGCTTGATCCTAACAATTGGTATCAAAAGTGAGGTCATCAGTTCAAGTCTCTAGACTACTGCTAGGAGGGCATTGTTGGATTTATTGTTAATATTATGCTTTGACTTAGGGACTAACCGCACGACCCATGGCGCTTATGAGGTACAACTACCTCAAGCGGATTGTAATGTTATATGATGTTTTGTACTTTCAAATGTATAAAAAAATAAAATTACTTTTTTACTAATAACTATAGTGGTAAGCACTTATGTCTTAAAAACTCTACATTCTTTTAAATGATGATGAGGTTTTATTTGCCTATATTGTCCAAAAATGAATTCCAACCCTCCAAATGATAAACAAACAAGCTCGGACATTCTTCCAATTCACTATCAAAATATTTTTTTACCTCCAAAATACCCCCAAGACAAAATCAAATAAGTATCATTCCACAAATCCATTATTAAAAATCTATTCTCCCAAAACAAATCCCCAAAGCAAATAAAACACAAATAAACAAACAAACAAACTTTTTCTTTTTTACTTTCCTTTCTTCCTTTTTTTGTTTGTTTGTTTGTTTTTTTCTTTTTTTCTTTTTTTCTTTTTTTGGGGGGAGGGGGGACCATACAATTTGAAGCAATTTTTATTAGAAAATAACAGCCTATTTGATTTTATTTCCAAAGATCATTTCCATTTTCAGCCATCTCTAAAAGTTGAAAAGTTAGTTATGAAATAGAAATAGAAATTGAGATATATTTGGATGAAATGTTGAAAAGTAGTGACTAGATAGGTTATAGGATCAAAAAGTATGTTAATTTATATTTTTTTATGTTTAATAAATCTTTTTAAACTATATTTATATTTTATTAATTTAAAAATAATAGTGGTTACTTTATATCAAATCAAAGTTGAATTTGATTGAGGTGTAATAAGATGGTAGGGTAGGTTTAGAAAAGGTTTTGAGAAGAAAATGTGAACTTTAAAAAAAAAATTGTGAGATTGTGTTTGTTTCCAATTTTCATTCCCAGATGAAAATGAAAATGGGCCTTGGAAATGAAAACAAACATGCTACAAAGGTAAAATTTCATTTCTTCAAAATAAATTTATATTTTTAGAAGGAAAAGATGTTTTTAGGTATAAAATATTTTTATTTTGGAAGTGTCTGAAATTATTTTTAGAAAGTACTCCTAGAGAAAGTTGGAGAAGCAAAAATAATAAAAATTGAAAATACAAAAACCCGAAGAAGAAGAAGAAGAAGAAAAGGCTTGACTGTAAGTCTATCAATTGGGGGAGTTTTACTCTATGTCTCTATCCAATCCCCATAAATCATACTCATATTCATTCTTAAATTCGTACTCATCAAAAATAATGTAATAAGTTTGATTAAGGTCTGTATTTTAAATTATCCATATACTTTGTTCCAAAAATTATCCATTACCTTGTACTCAAATTCAACCTATTAATAAAAATTATCTATATCAAAATTAAATGTATACGATTGATAAACTTTTCATATATATATAAAGTTAAAAATATTTCTTAGTTTTTATATAATAATATATGTTTTTAACCATTTACATATATCTTTTTGAATATATTATATGAAATAACACTACATGAAAAAAGAATGGAAAGAATAAAATTAAAAAGAGAGAAGAAGTAATATATTTAAAGAAAACAATATTTGGAAAAAACATAATACGAAGAAGATGAGAGAAAAAAATAATTTTTTGAGAGTGAATTAAATCCAGAGCCCTTGAGGTGTGGCTTAATTACCAAAAAAATCCTTCTTGTTAATTTTGAAAGTTACATATACCCCCTAACTTTTAAAATCTAAATGTAATGCTGATAGAAAGTGTAAAAACATAAAATAAAAAAATTGATAGAAATATGAAAAGACTAAAATACCCTTGAACTTATTTGCTATATTTTTGAATTTGTGAGAGTTTATTTGATACATTAATTTTTATCACCTTAAATTTTTTAAAAATTTAAATTTGTGAGCTTAGACAATATATTTCTATTAATTTTGAATTACATATTTATTAATGGTAAAATAGTACACATATCTAAAATAGGTTATTAAATTGTAGTAATAAATAACTAAAAGTAAATAAAAAATAAGGATTTAAATATATTATTTTATACAACATAACTTCAATAATTTAAGAGCGAATTACTTTAATAATTTAATTAAATTAATTTATTAATTAAAAAATAAAATAAGTAAAATAAAAAATAAAAATTTACATCATTATCTTGCATAATACAAGACTGTGTATATATGCATATACTTATAAATATATACATACAATAAACACATATAATATATACACTAGTTGTCGTGGCGCTGTCCCTACGTGCATATTAGTTTATCATATTATTGATGTTAAATTATATTAATAAATAAAATATTTAATTTTTTTATTGTGTATATTGACAATAACATAATGTTAACTATAATTAAATCAATAGCATACAATAGTAATTATTCATCAATATAGACTCATATTTAGCAAATTATTTCCATATCAAAAGTTTAAAATTATTAAATATATCTACCAATACATTCTGTAAATTTTGTTATTATATTTTCACTATATTATTTATATTTTCAATGTTAAATTTAGTGATAAATTCACTTTTAAAATTAAATTAAAAATTGAGGGTATACTTGATAAAGCAAAATTTGGTATAGCATGAAATAATTGCCACTTTAAGTGTGTAAAGGCCTTTCTTTTTTATATAGTGTGGATGTACATATATATCTGATGATGTTGAAAGTCATTTTTAGTGATTTGGATAGTGTTTGGGCTAATTCAACCAAGAAGGTTGAACGTTCCATCAATAATGTTATTCTTGAGTTGAGATTTACAACCAATAGCAAACGTTAGACTAATCAATGTGCCACGGCTAAGGCACTTTGACGCTTAGGTTAGTACTGGTCAAATGAGATAATCGAGTAGCAAAATAAGAGCGTATAGTATATATGGCATACTTGGAGGGTGACTGGTAGTAAGGTATTTATAACATTTTCCTAATGGATGATATGTCTAAAATGCCCCTATCAAGTGTAGAGGGCTCTTGTCCTTGCTCGGGGGGTTGTTGGTCATTTTCAATCCTAGTATTATTTCAGGTGGCATCATCTTTTGTTTTTTCCAGGGTGAATAGTACTCTGGGAGTATGCCTCCTTAATAGGGTTGGTGGCAGAGTTGGTAACAAAGACTGTACTGGGGTGGCACGTATTATTAATACAAAGGCATGCTGTCTGTCAAAGTATTGAATGCGGCAAGGATATGAGTACGATTATCCTCGACCGGACATGGTTGTCAACTAAAGGGATGACTAAACAGACAAAGTGGCTTGAAACCTTCTGTTAGGTGTGGTTGAGAACTATGAGCTCGACCAGGTGGTTGTGGTCGAGTGATGCAGCCCAGCTAGGTCTAGAAGCGTCATTGGGTTTTGGATGTTAAGTGGGCCTGAAAACCCTTTTTGGAGTCGATAATTTATTGAGTTGAGCCTGTTGGGCTATTCTATATCAATATCTAAATCTATATATATGACTAGCCAGTGGCCGTTCCCCCAACCAAGCAATCGGTTTTTGAGAGACCAATTGCTAGATGTCACCATGGCCAAGTGACAGCCAAGCTGCGAGGCCAATGGATGGTCATTTGGAGATTAGCCGCCACCAACTGTCTATGACCATGGCCTATGCCTATGACCAGTCGTTCGCTGTTTGGACAAGCCATGGCCAATAGATGGCTGGGGGGTTGGGGCAATTCTAAGGGAGGGTAGGGGTGGGGTGCTACGGTTGAAGAAGATATGTTTTGTTTGAGATTTATTTTCCTTTTTTTAATATTTTCTTTATATTTATTTATTTATTTTTTAATTAATAAATAAATTTAATTAATTATTTTAAATATGTTTGTCCTAAAAAAATTAATTACAAATTAGCCTTTAAAAAACTTAAATATCTAACAATAACTGCCCTTGAGAGTGTTTTCGTTTGGTAAAAATGAGGTTAGTTAATGTAAATGCATTTTCAGAATTTCAACTCATTTTTTAATGGTGTTAGGTTAAAATCATAATTATAACTAATAATTGGGTTAAAATGTTGGATGACATCACACAAGGAGAGTATAAGTAATTTTTCAAATAATAAGAATTTTCTTGTATTAACCCAAACTTAAGAGTGTCTGGCTATAATCCACCCCCTTTTTTTCGCTTTTGTTTATTGATTATACTCAAGATGAAATGTAAAGATTTATCGAATTCAATTTATTCACTAAATTTAGATGCATTCATTGAATTAAATATAGGCAATATTTTTTTGTATCATATTCCAAATAATTCTTGTGATATATTTAAAAAATTAATTTGCACCTTAAAAACTTAAAACTAAGAAGCTTGAACTAATGGGTCATGGGTAGGTGTATAAATGAGATAAAATGGTTCGTGATTGGTTTAGACTTGTCTTGATGAAAGTTTGAATTCAATTCAAGATTGAGCTCGAGCCAAGCCTAAGTTCGTTAGTCAAACGAGTTGAGTTGAGTTCAATAGTATTTGACTTAAAAAGCTCGCAAGTTTAAATAAAATTTTTTATTTTATATATTTATATATATGCATATATAGTTATAATCTAGGCCTATATAATAAAATTCATAAAGATAAAAAAATAATAATAATTTATTTTTTATTTTTAGGAAAATATATAACAAAGTTATTTAAAAAAGCTATAATTGTAGATCTTGTTTTAAGCATTAATGAGTTCGAGTTAATCCGAGCCCAGATGAGGTTGAGCTGATCCCAGCTTATACGAGTTGAGCTCTTTTGCTTTCTTATGATGAGCTTCATTAAGTCAAGTTTGATAAGGATCGTTGAGTCTTTGTCTACTCCAACGAGTCGAGTCTAAACTTGGTTGTTTAGGTTTGACCAACTTGAGCCCAAGCTCGAGTTTACGAATTAATAAATGAGTCAAGCTTGAACTCGTTTGATTCAAGCTTGACTTGACTCAATTACTCTCCTTGTTTTAGGTAGGCAAATTAGAGTCTTATTATTTTGAATATTTTAAAATAGAGTAAAATGTAGAATATTATTATTTAGATAATTTAGATATGCCCTACCTATTGATAGACTTATTTGAATGTTTAGGAAAAATTAGTTTGAGGACAAAAAAAATATCCATGACAGCTTCTAAATATTATAGAAACTAGTAAATTTGGTATATTCGGCGTTTATGTAAAAGATTTTGTAGTATAAAAAAGATAAATATTTTTATGTGTCTGTTTAACATAATAAGTTTTCAAATAATGCAATGCATTTAAATGAATTTTATAGAAAAATAAAAGAAAAAAAAAATTAACATGAAGTAAATAATTGAGGAAAATAAATTAGAGAGAGAAGGGGAAAAAAGAACAAGTACTAGAAAAGACAAAAAAAGAGTCTAAGAGGAGAGATAAGAAAATAACAACTTGCAATTTATTACCTTTTTAAAATATAATTAATTTTATCAACTCATTAAAATATATCGAATTAATTAATTTTAAAGTTTTAAGGCCATCTTCATCCCTAAATTTATTTTAGGGTTTATTTTTTCTACCACATTAGCAAAAATGGCACCCAAAAAATATAGCACCTCAAATAACATTTTACTTCTCCACCTGAAGATTCTATTTTTTATATTATTTTAATGTACATAATTTTTTTAATATATTTAGACTATTCTATTTTAATTTTTTTATATTTATATTTTTATCAATTATGTAATTATTTCAATTTTAAAAAATATTTAAAGAAACTAAGGAAAAGATTAATAATTGAAAAAAATATTATTTCTTTATTTCTTTAAGCAACCTATCGAAAGATACATACTTGAAGGAGAAAGAACAATAAAAATAAATTTAGCTATCATAGTTTAATGATGATTCTTTAAGTCACCACAACTATTCTATCAAGTCAGCTTGCAATATATAATTATTTCTCCTATCATATCCAAAAATGATTTCTCTTATCACATTGGCTAATTTATAACGGCTAGCTTATGTCGGCTAGTTTTTATAACAGCTAGTCTATAAATCTTACCTACAAAAAATTTCCATAATAACTAACAATTTTCAATAGGAAAAAATTAGTTCAACCTCCCTGTGAAATACAATTATAGTGATTTATCCCTGTGGACCAAAAAAAAAAAAAGATTAAAAAAGCTACTTGACATTTTTAAAATCAGGCAATGGACCACTTTATAGGCGTTAGTGCAACTCACATGTGCACATATATGAGTTTTTAAGGTTTTTTTATGTAGCAGCCCAGCTGGGAGGTGCCTACTTTAGGCCGCGGTGCTAATCTGATTATAACTTAATAATTCAAAACAGAATACACACCTCCAAAATATTCAATTTAGATAGCTGCATCAACCTAATATGCACATGATACTTACAAATGAGAAGATATTCTCGATCTTGCACAGTGAATATTATGTTGCCAGTTTCAAAAGTCCTGCACAACTAACCAAAGATGCTACCTATTCAAGTTTCAAGCATAACATCAAAAGATAACAACAGAGGTAAATCGAAAAAACTAATCTCGAGGCACGTGCATACATATATATATATATACACACATAAGGAGGCAATGTCAAATTTACTAAACTATTTACACAAGGCACCCAAAAGTCTAAGCATAAGAATTTGGTGCAATCTAGTCAAGTCCATAAAATATAGAAACATAAGCACCAAGTCTATTACAAAATTTTGGACACCCATTACTAGGGCAAGCTTTGAGCCCTCAATTCTCCATCTAATCCCATCTAGAAAGGAAATAAGAAATAAAAAAGGGATAAGTTCTAAGGACTTAGTGAGGGGAGAATACAATGAGTAGTCAAGCGAAAAACTGTTGAAAGTAAATCTATCAATAAGCAAAGTATTGATAAGTGGAAATTCAAGTAACAAAATAAGCAATGGCAATGACATGACGTAATGATACTATATCATAGTTGCTATATAAAATTCAGCAAACTATTAGCAAATTCGACCTTATTGCTCGTAGAATAAAGCATAACAAGTAAAATAGAATATAAATATAGCATAAACAAATGTCCCCTATCTCTTCGTTACCCAAGCACTAGGCTTAGTAGGTCATAACATGACATATGGCATGGCTGGCCGCATGCCAAATTCCACCACTTGCAGATAGCTACCTTTAACTATGTACAAGTTAGGATCATGAATGGGTACTAGCCAAAACACCATCATTGTCGATCCATCCATCTCGATCATCTTTCTAGTCCTAGCCCTTAGCCAAACCCTTCCGAGGTATCCCTCCAAGTGGTATCATCCCAAGAGGATCCTTCATGGGTGACATAACATATTATCAACGTAAGAGTTACAAATTAAACTTTGAACATAAATAGAATTGAGCGCTAAACAACAAATGTAATTTACATAATATGCACCGGTTGACAAGGCCGTCCAAATAACATAAAAAAATAATAAGCTCAAAGATAAGATAGAATAAATGGTTTAGCAAGACCTCTTCAAATGGAAGACAAATTCAAAGGAAGCTACAACAACACAAGGTTAGCCAACAAAGCTGTTTGGTATATAGGACAAAAGACTAATAACGTAAAAGGAGTTATGGGCACCAGAATGAGTACAATCAAGTTCAGACAAATAGACACAAAGAATTTAAACAATGGAGATAGTTCATTTCCCAGAAGAAAGAAACGTTAGCTCTCACCTTAAAACTATACAGAGGTGCTATCACATCTTATGGTCCTAGAGACCCTAATTTCCATTTTGAGGAGTATCTTTAATTAAATCTTGGACTTTCTTTGAGTATGACTTTTCGTGCTAACTATATTTTGATTCTTTCTATCGTCAAAGTTATTTAACTAAGTTTAACATACTTCTGGCTTGTATAAACAATGATAAATTGCATTTTGAAGGTAATGTTTGTTCACACAAATTTCGTTGTCTGCAAAATTAAATCACAAGACAAAGAAAAATAATGAAAAAATTAAATTTATATAAAATATATATATGTGAGAATTACAATTTATCAGAGAAAAAATATAAATTCCCTAAC